>JANHFL010001345.1:98340-115537 GCA_032468155.1 Oxyrhabdium leporinum
TGGAGTTTCTTAAGCCTCCCCCCCCCCCCGTTGAAGATACTGATGCCAATCTCCAATATAGCTTAGCATGCCATGCATCTGTTTTTCATCCGTCTGATTTAAATCAATGCCTGTGCTTTCCCCTTTCTTTTTATCATTTAACCTTGACTTTTAGACTCCATGCTTACCTTTAGGGTTTATTTTGTTAGTTCTTGATCTGATGATTTGAGATAGTAAAGTGCTTAAAATACATGCAGACATATGTAAAAAAATGACTAGCTAATACTTTTTATTATCCCATGCTCACAAAACTGGACACCCTCCCTTCCAAGTGGCCAGATTTTTTATTTATAAGAAAAGTATAACAAAGAAGCTGTGGTTAGATGCCATGTAGACATCCATGCAGAATTAAATACAGGAAGAAAAGTAAGTGGGACTTCCACATTTTAAGGCATATGGTGATGTCAGTGATCAGCTGGTTATCTATGGGCATAGTATTATCGCCTGCACCCCTACATTTGGGGTGACGTAGAAACTTGGGTTTTCACGCTGTCTAACTTTTGGGTAATATTTTACCCAAATATAGGGTAAATATAGGAGGACTAATTTAGCCTATATTATAGCAATAGCACTAGCAATACCAATAGCACTTGGAGTTATATACTGCTTCGTAGTGTTTTACAGCCCTCTCTAAGTGGTTTACAGAGTCAGCATATTGTTCCCAACAATCTGGGCCTTCATTTTACCAACCTCGGAAGGCTGGAAGGCTGAGCCAACCTTGAGCCAATCAGGATTGAACTCCTGGCTGTGGGCAGAGTTAGCCTGCAATACTGCATTCTAACCACTGCCACCAGGGCTCAGGTCTGATGATTTTTTTTACAGTAGGTTCTATATCTTGATGAGGCCCTGCCAGTACAAACATTTAACAGATCTTGATAGGAGTGTGTTCCCAGAGTGAAAGACCAAGATAAATATATTAACCATCTACACTCAGATCCGGTAAAAAGGGGGTGCATTTCTAGACAAGGCCCGGGGTTGCGCGTTTTCCACGAATGGCTAGATATATTGTACTAAACAGATAAGCAGATAAGGCAGCATGCTTTACTCCCTGCCATCCCATTTATTTACTTTTTACTAAAAATAAAGAAGACAAAATTACAGTCAGATGAGACAAAGATGTGACCAAAGATTAATGTCCACAGGGAAGATATTGCCTGTTCCCCTTATATTGCTTTGCCAGACCTCTCTCTTTTTTTTCACGTATGCAATAAATACAGTATGTTTCAAATCAAATAGGAGAGCTCTGGTTGCAGCATGGACAATTGGGAAGGTTGTCCATTACATATATAAAGAATACTGTGACTGTATAAACCGCAAAGATGGGAAGAATAAAATTAAAATATAGAAAGTTTATTTCATGGTTTTAATATTCTATTTTCTATTTTAACCTAGCCCCCATCTTACACTATGGCATAGTGTTTATAATTGCTACGTATGTGGTAGGTAGAAAACTAACCAGGGATAAGATCAAGATCAAGGAAAGTGATAGTATCTGTCGGTATCACAGTAGAGAAGGAGCAGTAGAGCCAGTAAAAATGGTAGCAAAGTTAGATCTTAAAAGGCATGCAAATGGCCAGCTCATAACAGCACAATTTGCCTCTGGCCTGCTGTCTCACAACGATAGATGGAATGGCTACTTTGCTGAAATTGTTCTGTGTGATAGGGAGGACTCCCCTCCCGACCGAAATGGAGTGAATTAAGCTGGTCAGAGGTAGCTGAAAGACACAATTGTCTTTAGTGCTGGCCATTATCAGAGGAAATGACCCACATACGCTTGCCATATATTGGAGGATTTTGGAAAATTTTCCTTTTCATCAGTGTACTCAACTGTGAACTTACTTTTTTTTTTCCTTTTAAAAAGCAGAGTTGGTAAGAGAGTGTCTGAAAGAAAAGCACAAAGGAAACGACCTGATGCATATATAGCTGTAACAGGTACTGGAGTAAAAGGCCTGTCAGTTTGACCCCATAAAGCTTTTCCAGTGTTACAGCTAAGTTAAACCATGTTGTACCAGCTAGTGTACATAATAACAAGAGATACAAGTCAGATCCTGTGTCTCTCCTGGGATTTGCTTTCAGCTCCAACAAGAATTAAGCAATGCTTCAAGGTCTCCAATGTCATAATACAGTGAGAAAATGGAACGATTGAAGGCAGCAGCATATTATACTGTAAGCAATGCAGAGTTGCTTTATTTCGAAGCAATTTTAAACATATGCATGCACATACGCACACAGGTCTATTATTCTGCAAAATATATTCATTAGCTGCCCTGAGTTAAATTAACTTATATCTTCTTCCCATTAACAGCATCACTGAAAACAAAAGAATTGCAAGTTAAGACTAACATCCTCCGCAATATTCATTCCGTTGGTGCTTTGCCAACATTCTCAGTATTTAATACACGATGCTTTCATTTCAGCTCTGATGTTTCAGGACATACAGTAATAGTAATATAATAGCACTAAAGTACAGCATCTAAATTTGCAAGTTACGGGTATACCCAAGGAGTGAGAAAGGCTAAAAAAGTGAAAAGGTCATCAGAAGGATGTCTAGCAAAGCCAATCAACATCAGACACACTACCCTGTGAGCTTCTCTTCCTAAACAGCGACAGCAGCAATGACATTATACTTGTTCCACCTTGTCCTTTTGCTTCCTCCCTGTTGAAAACATCCCGCAGAAGCGACACTATTTAAAGAGTCTCCTTGGCTCCTGTGTGCACTGAAATGCTTCAGTGCACTCTGAGGGCAACAATGCATTGCTATTGCAGCCTCTGTCCCAAAGACTCAGAGAGCACCAACAATTACAGAGAACTTTGGTGCAAATCAGTAATCAAAACCTATTTGTAAGAAATGGAAATAAAGTGCTCATAGCACTGGACTTTACATTTCAATTATTGCTTTGTCTCCTACTTGTACAATTAGCTTGTGTCATGAAGGCACACCTAGAATGAGAAATGGAGGTAATTTGTGGGTGAATGTAGCAGGCCACCCCTTAATTTTCCTCAGACTTTTATTAACTAAGATTCTAGGAGAATATTCACCCCACATTCAGTACTCCGCTGAGTGGACAGGTTGGAGAGGGCTTTCTCTTGTGGCACTTGCAATTGATTGAATTGATTAAATATTTGTATTATAATTTCTAAGTTGTTATTATTATTATTGTGTGTGTGTGTGTATTTTGGGATTGGATAATTAGCTCACATTTGATTAGAGAAATATTATATAAGCATGTTTTGTTTTCATTTATCAATTACTATTTTATGTATTGGTTAAATTTAATACACATTATTTGTATTGCATTATTGTATTTTTTAATGTATTTATTTAAATTTAGAGTAAGAGGTTGCTTTATTGTATATTTGTATCTGTACTGGAAGAAGTCAAACATTACTCTTTTTTATATTTGTTTTATGTATTTTTGTCACCTTTTAAATGTTCCCCTTTCCCCCCTTTTTTGTTCTTTTGTATTCTATTATTGTTTTGAAACTCAATAAAATTATTTGCAAAAGAAGAAGACGGCAACTCTGGCCTTGCTTCTTTAAGGGTGTTCAAGGTAACTTTGACAGAGAAATCCTGTCATGTTTACTCAGAATCAAGCCCACTAGGCTATTGGGCTAACTCTGAAGTTACTGTGAACAGCATACTTTTGCTTTAGTCACAACCTTACAGTTCATCACACATTCTGTCAAATAATCCCGACTCCACTATGATAAAAAGGAGGACAGCTAGAGTTTCAAAGACATTTCGAAGCACCCTGCTTCTTTACAGCTCGCATGTGTTCAGGCAAGTTAAAAGCAGGGCAGGCACAACTCTTGGTGATGCTGGACTTAAATAAAGCAGTCTCGCTGATCCTCTGGAGAGCTGCACTTCTCTTGCAGCTAATACAACTCTAACTGCACTTCAATGACACCATCTGAAGCATGGAGTTATAGAGTACAAGCTCTGGGTGTGTGGCCCTGTTCTGAGCTCTCCATGCATTCAGGCAAATGGCTGAAGGCTGCTAGAGATGTTCTTTCTGCTGCTGAGGATTGACAGTTCAGGGACAGCTGACAACTGCGCCTCCATCCCCTCTAGACTCCTGATGCATCTCACTAAGGACACACGTAACACTGACTGAAAACTATGTTCTAAAATATGTGGGTATGGGGCGAAAGTGTCAGCATGTTCTATCTGGACTTTCCCTCGAAACACAACATAAAGGTTAATTATCTGATAGTTTTTTTTAAATAAAAGATCTGTTTTTCCCTAGCTTTGCTCTTTATACCCTTCTCTATCTTCTCTTTTAAAAGCTTTGTTCCTTTGTGATCTTTGCCCTCTGTTGACAGGCATCTATCTGCTAACACATAGGGACATTTTGCATTTCTCCAGTCTGCTTTGTTATAAGTTGGTTGAAGTTACCTTCCTACAGTTTCTGAGTCCTTGACCATCTGGCCACTATCTCCAAGTGAGTGGCAATAGGTTTCCAGCTCAAGACTGTTAAAAGAGTTCCTTCAAAGAAGGCTGAACTTCTTCTTTCCCCTGGATTTGCAGTGAGTAGCATGAAAATTTCTTTCTGGGTATTATCTAAATATTGGTGCCACCCAAACCAGGATTAGAATCAAATATCACTGCCTGATATGGTAAAAAAGGAACAGACAAAACAATAAATCTGAAATGACAGGCAGAGAATATTTGCTCTTTCCACCTACAAGGGATATTAATTTTCCACGCAATTGGAGAGTCCTTTGTTTCTGAAGGCTCCTGTGGTGTAGGAAATGGATTTGTCTTCAACGTGGCACCGTTTAAATTACTTTGCCTAGCAGAAGACCAAGAAACTGACCCTTTAACTTAGCTTTCCCCAAGCTGATGCCCTCCATTACAGTGGGCTACTCTTCCCAAGCTGTCCAACCAACTCTGGCAGGGTAATTCAACAGAGCTGCAGAGGCCAAGTTGGAGAAATCTACAGTAATTAATACATTGCAGTTGCTCCTTATAGTAACTGGGGGCATCTAGGATAATATTTAAAGTCTTTCTCAGCTCAGGCTTCACTTGCTCATGTCATGTAAAAATGCCTACAACAACACAGGTCATGGGACATTGCCAACCACCCTGTAAGGGAAGTGCTAGAATTAGTATCAGTATAATCATTTTTTCAAAGAAGAATCAGGGTAACGGGAAACCACTCTTATACAAAAGTACAAAATGCTGCCTTAACATTTGTTTCCATGCATTTGCAGTCATTTTGCTGGATTACTCAGGATGGATTGGGGGAACAAGAGGAATGGCTGTGGAAAACAAAAGCAAATAGAAAATTCCAGTGGTATATTCTCTTCATAAACACAGGGGCTAATGGTATAGTAGCTAAATGGAGCTGTTCTCATCATCTTTATTATACATCTTTATGAACTTTTCCTGCTGAAGTTATAACTGCACCATTATTAGAGGCACAGGAACCTTTAATAATCTTATGCCAGGCCATTTGAATGGTTCTTAAGCACACGTTTGAGTGTTACTTTGTTTATGTTTTTAATATATCCAGTATATAAAGCTGTCCTATAGGCTGCTTTAGGTGATCTTACAGAGTTATGAGGAGGGAGCTGATCAAGATCACCCCTTGAGACTCACAACTCTCACTAAACCCAGTAAAAGACGGCTATAGCCTACAGTAACCAGGCTAAAAAGATCTAAACAGATTTCCAAAGATGACTCATCTTTATTTTCACCTTTGAACAAAGGAATGATATGAGCAAGAGATCTACGTAAGAAGAGAACCAAATGGTGTGTTGCCTCAGATAATTAAATTGATTTGCACAAGAATTGTATGGTACCAGTGCTCTCCCAGCCTAATGGGGATGGTAACATTTGTGAGAAATTTAATGTGATGGAGAATGCAGCTGTGCTCAGCTAAGACATACAACTACACAACAAGGAGTAACTGATGTCTTGTAGGTTGCATGCACTCAACCTAATTTTGTAGCCCAGGAAATGTTACAGTGCTGAATGTCCCATGAGAAAAAGCCAAATCTTCTTATCCAATCTCTTCTGGTGATAACATTCATGAAACAAAGAAAAAGTGCCCACTTTTTAAAAAAATAAAAGCACTTTGAATTCAGCAGAACTTTCCAAACAGATTTAGAATGGAGCTTTGTGACTGCAAGCCTTGGTGGTAGCCGATTTGTTTTGTTGTTTTTCCAGTCTTCCAATGATTTTTTTGTCTAATTGTGTCTTTTTGACTTACTAACTTCTGGCATTGACTCATCATCTTTGTCAGCAGGAAAACTAATGTCCAAATGAAGATTGAGAATGTTTGGAAAGACTTTGATTAGAGAAAGGTCATTATTGACATTCATTAATGACTGGAAACCCCTTGTGGATTTTTTCCATAGAAAATTATTTTCTGATTTATGACTTTGATTATTAGAATAGTTTATAGAAAGAAGAGAATTATGATGTAATCTTAGAAAGGTTTAATTAAAATTGTGTGTATAAACTACCAAGAAGAAAATCATAAGCCACTTGTTTATATTTTTTCATGTTTTCTGTTCTGTTTGGTTCTTTTATTTTCTTTTTTCTATCTCCTTTTTCTTTGTCTCTTCCTTTCTTTTTTCCCTGTTTTACATTTACTACACTTTTCTTTGAATGTATTTCTTATTGTATATGTAATATATTTTAATAAACTCTCCTTTAAAAAATGTTTGGGAACACCATGTCATTATACATATTTTAGGAGGAAGAACTTTGGGTCATTAAATAATTGCACAGTTCTATCTTTTACTGGATAAAACATTTGAGCTTTATAACAGTTGCTAAAGGATTCTCCCCCTGCCCCCCAATCACTGCAACACTGTCCTTGGGAAAGCTTCACCCATCTCCTTCTGCCTGACATGCAGCCCCCATATATCGGCCTAAGAAAGGAGGGCAAGTGTGCAGCACAGCCATGCTAGTCAAGCCCTGTGTTGCTGTTGCAGAGAGGATTTGTGTTGTTTCAGATGGAGCACCTAAATATCTTCAAGTCATGCACGGCATCCCACTTTTAGTGAGTGGATGGGCTAAAAGGAGCAGTGTGAGCACAGTTTACTCTCTGTTGTTGAAACAAATGCAGTATTCCCTCTGCTCCAAAAGAGAAATCAGTAGATCAATGACATTTTCACTCTACTGTCAAGTGTGGTGAGTATGAAGGGGGAACAGTCCTTACCAGAATGGTGACAAGACGCCAAGTGCTCTGAGAGATTGAATGGAGTGTCTGCCTGGTGCAGTGTTCTATCCTTCCTGGCAAATGACTGGCTTTGGCCTCTCATCTTCAGGCAAGCAAACAGAGAAGCTCCCCTGAAAGCAGGCTTCAAGGAATGAAGAATTTGTGTAAGCAGCACAAAAATCAGGAGGAGGAGGACAAGGAAGGCTGTCACACTATCCCAGCCCCTGCTAACCAACATGATCAGGAAAGACAGCACTGGATTCCAGGTTTGTGTCTCCTGAGACTAAACTGTTGCCTGGGTTAAACTATTTTTTTTTAAAGTGTGACAGCTGCTGTTATAGAAAAGGAAATAACTTCCTCAGATCCAGCCACGAGATTCAGCATCTGTCCTCTGACTGATATGGTCACCTTCAGCCAGCAACCTTTGTTCATTTTCTGATATCACAGATGTCAGATGCCATTAGCAGAGAAACTGATCACCATTTGGTTCACTGGATTTTTTAAAAATACCTCTGTTAGGACCAACCAGGAATGTCACCTGGCACAGTCAGATAGGTGGGCTTTAAACCCCCCCCCCCGCTGTCCTCTTATCTTTCAGCTAGCAATAGGCTACATTGATGTGGATGATGTGGCCCTCATTGTGAATCTCTTTGAGGTAGTCCTTGTTGTTGCAGCACAATCTGAGGAACGCAACCGGTGGATACCCTTGGCTTCACCTGCCTCTCTCATGGAGTACAGCCTACCAGCAGGAAAAACAAACCCCAATTTCTGTCATTAATGTGAAGTGAAGGAGTGGGTCGACGCAGGTAGGACAGTGTTTAGAGTCATAGGAATCACATTGTGAGATAGCAATAGCACTTAGATTTATACACTGTTTTATAATGCTTCACAGCACTCCCTAAATGGTTTACAGAGTCAGCATATTACCTCCAACAATCTGGGTCCTCATTTTACCAGCTCGGAAGGATGGAAGGCTGAGTCAACCTTGAGCCGGTCATGATCAAATTCCTGGTTGTGAGTAAAATTAGCCTGCAATATTGCATTCACACACACACACACACACACGCACACACACATCTGTCAGGTTGCAGGCATGGAGGCATCCATTGGGCTATTCCCTCACCGGTTCAGAGGAAGTGAGCAAGAGGAAGCAATAATGACCCAGTTCCACCTTTGGCTGCAAAGGAATGGTAATCCTGGCAGCAAGTGGCAGTGGATGGTCACGGAGCTGGGATGGTAAAAAGCTGCTCCCTGTCTGATGAATAAAAATGGCAAAAAGCATAGCCATGCTAAATAACTTGTTGGCAGAAGTAGCAAAAAAAAAAATAAAAAAATCCAACCACCACTGGTAACAGAATTAGGTACCCATAGCTGGCAATGCCTGGTTTTGTTTCCCACTTAAATGGACCTTCTGTGGAGCACAAGACTAGTTCTCTCTCAAGACCTTGCTGCTGCTGGGTTTTTTTTAAACACAGGTCTGTATTGTTCTTTCAAAAGAATGCTAAACCATGGTTTAAAGAGCTGATTTGACAATAAGGAAAGCACCATCAAGCAATCCAAGAGCTGATGTTTCTGAACAATCCAGTCTTTCCTATACAGCTTAAGCCAAAATGGATATGGAGGGACCTTCTTGGGGACCAGAGGGAAGGGGCTAGGCTCCCAGCAGTCTCAAATGATCAATAGGAATTAGGCAGAATCCACTCCTGACTACTTCAGCAATCCCATAATTGATGAAATGTGCTAGATGGCATCACTAGCAAGAATAGTAAAAGCACCGTTTTAAACTTGGAATAGCAAAATACAACTTCAGCTGAGAAAGAAAGGCAACATTTTAAGCAGGTGGCACTAAAACTGTTTATTGGGATATCTTCATGCCATATTTAGGTGGCTGTGAAAATGAGCTGACAGGATGATATACGCTTTCCAAAATCCTTCCTGATGCAATGGGATGGGAAGAAGCAAAAACAGGTATGTATGAATGTATAAATCAGCTGTTTCAATAATGAAGTCCTAAGTCAATCCCAAGATAGAAGTTCCTGATTAGCATTTAGGGGTAAAGAAAATTGATGTCACCTTGTCCATTGATATATACAGGTGACTTGGCCTGGCAGATCATAGAAGCGAAGAAAGACAGCAATCTTTATATCCAGAAATTTGGAAAGTAATGTTTATTGGTGTACTACTTTTAAAACCAGTTAAGCCAAACTATAAAACATTATCTAATAGTTGCAAGTAATAGGACTTGTAAATGAGCAGTTTTTTCTTCAGATTAAATATAATGTGTTTCATCTGCAATGTATCGTAAGCAGTTAAAAAAGCAATAGTAGCCAGAGTTATATAATCTCTTTATTAGGCTTGGATTTCTCAAGTTTTTTATTTCTGTAGAACTTTTTCATTGGGTAAGAATTAGAGTATGCTGTATTTTCCCCCCCTTTGATGAAAAACATCACAAACCAACATCACAAACCTCTTTGGAGGAATTTATCCAGAAATAACTGAAATCCATTTCATTGGCAGTCTGGCATAGACTGGGTGCATTCAACCAAACATCTATGCCCGTCTCTCCATGTTAATAAGCCTGAATGCCAATATCTCCCTTCACTTATCCTGCTGTATTGCTCCTTTCTGGATCTCATTACCCTTCATATAATTTTGGATGGATGAGAATTCATTTCAATTAATTAAGAATGAATAACATTATTTAAGAACTTTCCCTGTTTTTATGGATCAAATACGAATACGTTCATTAACAGGGGACATAATTTGAATATGGGTAAAGGATATTTGGCTGTTATGCTGTATTTGAATTTCTGAAAATAAGAAATATATGATATTAAATTAGCTTTGCCAGCTTTTCCCCCCTGACCGGTGCCTCATCATTCAGCAGGCAGCTCTGTTATATTGGCAATTGGTCACTGCAGAAAGGTAAGAAATTTGTTCAGCTTTGGTTTTTAAGGCAAAAAACCACCATCCACACATTCTCTCAGACAAACAAAAAACAAAATTGTTTTGTGTTGTTTTGCCAAAAGAACAATAATAAAATTGAGAGATTAATCTATTCCCCAGTTTAATTTTGCTGATACTACAGTGTACCTTTTCTCTAGTGACTGAGTTAGATATTGGTCCCATTCAGTTAGAACAGATGGCAGAAATAGTCCCTCCCCACGTTTACACCTCACTGACCAAGAATGGCCAGTGATGAAGGTCAGAGGAATTGATGCCAGACTGAGCAACAGCCAGACATTGTCTGGATTGACTTAGGGAGCTTGATATTGATTGCTGTACAGTAGCAGCAGCCTCCTGAAATCACATAAACGAAGAAGAAAGAGTGCATTCATGCTAACATAAGAGGAGACAGAACACGAAAGTAGCACCTCAATCAAGAGTTCCAGATTTGGCTTTGCACAGGACAACCTTCTGAAAAGTATTGCCCAGCTTGTATTAAGATGTGTGGGCAGATGTTTGTAATTAGCCTGCTTATTGATTGAAGTTATTTGTAATACTACCCAAGTCATGACTTGTGATACTAAACAGACTACCTAGGATGAAAAAGCAAGCATGACCAGTAAACATAAAACCTACAAAAGATAATACAATAATACAATCAAGGTCAAACTGCAACTATGTCCACGTTCCTCAAACAGTTACAATATCATGCCTGAGCTGAAAATCAAGGTTTTTCAAGGCCTACAGAAGGCCAGTGGGGCTGGGGCCATTTGAATCTCAAGAGGGTGGGACAAAGAAGACATGCTTTCCAAATCTCACTAGGTGGCAGTGTTGCATAGAACAGATGCATAACATGACCATTCTCTCACATGAGTAGGATGAGTAGAAACAATTGGAGATACGTGGGCTTGCAAATAACCAGGCCCTAGGCCGCATAGGGCTTTATAACTTGTAGATAAACAATATCTGGAATAGCATCCAGGAACCTATAGGAAATAAGTGCAGATGTCAGTCCTTTGAGTAGTCCAGGCAGAGAAACAAAACTTATATTTTAGGGTTACAGTAACAAAATTTTGCAAGTTTGAAAGCATTTCCCCCCATTTTGCCTTTACTTTCCAGAGAACTAGAGAGGGTCCCTTCTAAGACGCTTTCTCCATCCCCATTCCTGTCGTGGGCTGAGATATCCCTTCTTAGACCACCGACCTGGCTGTGTATCTCCTGTCTTCCAAGGTTATTCTCACAATCCATTACATTTGCTCACAAAATAGTGGTGATACATAGGCATATCTTTGTGAATCTACATATACCTGCTCTGTTGCGTTCTGGTTGGTCTTCTGGTTGGTTTTCTGGTTGGTCTTCTGGTTGGTTAGTTAATGAAGGAAAAATAAGAAGCAAGATCTGGTTATGCAGAAGTAATAGGAACTAGATGGTCTTGAAAATTTTCCTGAAGTAAACTCTAGTTACCTTGGCAGTCAACAAAACCACTTTACAGGGAGTCCTTAACTTATCACCATGGACTCTTGGTCGTAGCTTGTTGCAGGCATAGGTTGAGTCACCATGTGATTGGACTTGATTTTATGACTGTTTTTACCATGATTGCTGAGCCAGTGCAGTTGTTAAATGAATCACCTGTCTTGAGTTCAAATCCAGATTATGTAATGGGCATTTTTTTTGCTGGTTTTACTGGAAAATGGCAAAAAATGTCACAAAACTGCAAGATGCTCTGGTCATAAATGCAAGACAGTTGCCAAATCGCCCAAAATGTGATCATGTGACTGCAGGGGGGGTGGCATGGATTTGGAATTTTGAAGAAGAAAGTCAATGGACTAAAAAATAGTAAGTAATTATTTTTAAGTATATTGTAACTTTGAACAATGATTAAGTTCCTGGTCAAAAGTCAAAGACTACAGACAAAAGGAGAACGTCTATCCAGAATGCAGGTACTAATTCTTATCTAATCCTATTCTATTCTAATTCAATTCTAATCTTCTAGAATGGAAATGTGTGTGTGAGACATAAAACAATGTGTCTTGGTTATTCGAGAAGAACGATACCAACAGTAGTTTAATGAATATGCGTATTGAGAACATATAAATTCTGTTGCTGTTTCTATGAGTCCGGCAGTGGAGAGAGAAAAGGGGAGAAGAAGATGTAGTGCAGCTGTGCTGTCACACGGGCTGATGATCTGACCTCTCTGCTAGCCAGTGCTACTGCGTGGGGATTTGAAGGCATCAATCCCATTGATCCAATCGGATATATTGGGGATTAGAACTCTAGTGGGACATCCGTCTCCTCAGTTGCTGGAGGACATGCTGCTGATCTGACCCCAAGTTGGAGAGAGAGAGAGAGAGAGAGAGAAAGAGAATGGTGGGGGGGGGGAGAGGAGTGAAAAAGTCTGTCCATAACTGAGTGACTGGAGCAACTGAATGGCTGGAGAGAAAATTTGGAGAGTGAAGTTATATGAGCGTGTAGAACGCTAGCACCCACTCCTCTCCTAGAAGTATGAAATATTTTGAGAAATATTAAAAAGGCAGAATATTATATTTCCCTGGATGAGAAATGGAGAAACATGCTCTTGGGAAGCAGCCCCCACCTTCCTTAATAGCCCACAGCGGATGTCAGCACTTAAGAGATAAAGAGATAGACAGCGCTATTCATAAGCAAATACCCTCACCCAAGATCCAACAAAGGAAGGATTAGCTGTCAGCCACAATAGGATTTGCCCAAAGCCCCTTCATTGCATCATCTCAGTTGCACCATCCCCAGCAGTTCAAACTTCAGCCAAACTTAGCTCAGGCAAACTCCTAGGATTTGTACATGGCCCCATGGGAGTCTGACAACAGCCAATAGAATACATGTTCTTGCACAGAAACAGGAAGCTCAAGTTCAAAGCCCAACATAAGGTATAAAAACCCGTCACTCTCAACTCCATGTGGTCAGCTGCCCAGAACTACCCAAGTGCTTCTGCTTCATCAATAAATGGACCCTCTTTCCAATCAGCCTCCAGCCTCCATTTTGTCTCCAGTGTCTTTCTCCCGGCTTGGAATTGAACTGGATGGATACTTCTTACTCTGTTAGGCAGAAAATCACAAAGAAAGAATGTGAGAGAAAGCTACAAAGATTCGTTGATTTAGAACTTCTCCACCCGAATGGGGAAATGCTTGAAGATCCTCCAATATGAATAGGTAATAGTAGAGCCCTAGGACTCAGGGCTATAGTAGCCCAGCCAAAATAGCATGGATTTTACTAATTATGGGTGCTCTTGTTTCAGCACTTCTTATGCCTGCACTCTGGGTAGATCAAATACTTTTTCCAGCAATAGTCTGAGATTCAAAAGACCGGGTTCCCCTGTGGCCACCTAAAGCTGCAGAAGTCTAGCCCAAGTTGCTACCACATTGTAACCTTTAACACGGAAATTATTTAAATGAAGAGAGAATAGTGAGGTTGGTTATACTGAATTAATTTAAATCCTGTTTAATTTTTCTCCTCCGCTCTGGTTTTGACCCTGCCCATTTGTTAGAATGCACCACTCAGCAATTATTCACAGTGTGTCCTTCAGTGGGGAGGGGGGGGGGAGGGAGGTGATATACCTCTAATCCATGAGTTAGAGCAGTGTTTTTCAACCTTAGCAATTTTAAGATGTGTGGGCTTCAACTGCCAGAATTCCCGAGGTAGCATACTGGAGGCTGGGGGATTCTGGGAGTTGAAGCCCATGCATCTCCAGCTTGCCAATGTTGAAAAACACTCAGTTGGAGCTACAGTGAGTCTCTTATTGATGTGATCAAGCAGGACGAGCCAAGAGAGGGATTTTTCCCATTTACTTTTGTGTTCCGGCTGTTCTCATGTGAAGTCTGGATTTTTTTTTTCCTTGTAGTTTTTATAATCTGATCAAGGCCAAGGATTTACCATCGTTCCAACAGGATAGGAGTGTTTGTTATTCTGTCTTATTGAAAGACAAGTTTCTAAAGTTGGTGGTCTTATTCTTTATATGTTTGTGATTAGCCTTTAGAGAATCACAACTGTGGACTTTCCTGATCAAGGACACCTTGGAGTGAGGACAGAAAGTGCAACAAAAGATAGCCACAACAGCAAGCAGAGGCTTATTACCTCATTTCCTGAGGATTAACTAGCATAGCGTTGCTGAAATCACTGGTATTGCTTTTCACTACTGAAGGACCTGGTCTTTTCTTTCCAGCAGGATAAACTCTTCTACTCTGCCAAGAACTGAGAGTCTCACACTAGGTCATTCCAGGGTGGCGATAATCAGGATGTTGCAAACGAAAACAGTAGATTGTGCTCTGTGTTTTGACTAGAGACTTAACTATAAATAATTCCTTGAACATACCAAAGCCGCCTTCTTCTTAATATTCAAAATTTCCTTTTCCTTTACAGAATATTATTCTCCTTTTGAGTTCTAAAGAGTGAAATTATAATGATGTAGGAAGGTTTAAATGGCATTTCTTGGCAAAAATGTCGCTGCCCACTAGAATAAGTAGTTATATTCTTTAGTCTACTATATAATTTGTTGCAAGAACTTACTCACTGCCATGAGTCTTCAAAGGAAGCTTGCTTCTTTATGTCCTCTTCACAGATAAGTCAGTGATGCTTCCCAGGAGAAAGACCAAATTATGGTCTATTGCCCTTGCTGTTTGATGAGCGAGTCTATAGTTCTGTAGTGCAGAGCAACATGGGAGAGAGGTTATTGCAGAATTTTCATCTTTGGTTTTGGGAATTGGATTTCAGAGCAATGTATATTTTGTGACCACAGACAACAAATACGGTAAATAAATATACTCCTAATAATGCTACTCAAAACTAAGCCCTATTGAATAAAAGTCACCCCCATTCTGCATTACTGATGTATGGCAATGGTATGCCTATTGATTTAAATTATTCTTATTGTTCACTGCAACAAAACATTGCAGGAGAGAGTGCTCCTATAAGCTATTATTCAGTATCAATTCCCTGCTCCCTGTAACAATTCCAATTACTCTCCCAACCAGGTTTTCTGTTCTACAACCCAGCCTGGCTTGCCTTGGTAAGCATATTGGGGGATTTACTCATTGCCCATTCCCCACCCCGCACCCGATTTATTCAATCACAAAACTGTGTGCCTTTCCAAGCCTTGGGAATTTCATAAACCTGGTGATATTTCCCTCTAGTGTGTGACTGGTGCTTAAACTGCCTTTAATTGGAAGCCGAGAGGATTATAATTACTGTTATTACCAATTATAGCATTGGCAAATGTTATAACTGAAATACAAGGTTTTCAATGTCCTTACTCTTTCACAGACACACATATATACATCCACATACATATACATGCAGGAAAACAGAAAATGCACGTTAACCAAAGCCCTGAGATTTCTTACCTCTTGGAAGTGGACTGCCCGTACTGCTGTACCTTTAAATTGGAGTCACAATTTTTGCACACTCGTAATTGCTGTTCCTTTTAGTCCCTGTAATAACTCCCTTACCATAGCTGCAGCCATTCCTCCATACCTATTAAATGCCCTTCTTTGGAATGAGGGTTTCATATCTTTATAAGCTCCTGGAGATGCCAACTACCAATTAGGACCATTAATGCTTAAGGCCTCCTCAAATATTGTGCCGTGTCCAAGATATGCCAGGGTTACATCAAGAGATTTCTTTCCTTATACAAAAAGGGACAATTGACAAAATGGTGTTGGGGGTGTGTTTGTGCCTGCATGTCTGCTTCTGTCTTCTTGTCTAGATATGATGCTGTCCCAATGGAGGATGAGTTTGAACATACACTGGACCTTTGCCATCTTAACTATGATTTAAGGCATCCTTCTTACAGGATGATAATGACTTCTTCATACTTCCCCTCTTGCAGAAAGGGATGTGGCTTATATCAATGGATATGCAAGATTCTTTTTCCCTCCACATTTTAATAGTACCTTTTTTGTTTGACAGTAAATAGGTTTTTACTGGATTTGTGCTTTACCATTTAGCCTCTCCATGGCCCCAAGGATGCATGGCATCCCTTGTTAAATTCCTGTGCCCCTAAGGTATTATTTTATTTCCTTATCTAGAAGATTGATTCCAGCCAGCTATACCACATGGCTCACTTTCTTCTGCTACTAGAATGACTCAGACTCCTTGCCACATATGAGAAGTCTTCCCTTCATCTCTCATTAGTCAGTTATGGCATGGAGACAGATATCGTCAAAGGATCTGGTTTTCTACTGATGCCATGACTGATCCCATGAGTTAGGGACTGATTACATACAGATGATCTCCAGTCTAACAAGAATTGGGGACTGTATTGTTTTCCCATCTACTGAGCCATAGGGTGTCTACTTTGTTCGTTTTTGGATGTGTCACTACAAATGTGATCTCTTTATTTCACTTATATATATAGATATGTTCTATATCTCTGCATAGATATAGAACAGCTTTCCTTGATTTTGTCCTTGTAAAAGCCCTCTAAAAACCTTTCTCCTACAGGTGTGCCTGGGATTTCCCTTCTCTAATGGTCTGTAAGATCGTGACGATGGTTCTTGTTAAATGTATATGTAGGTGTTAACTGAAGTCGGATGATTTTAAAACACTA
Organism: Oxyrhabdium leporinum; assembly: GCA_032468155.1. Classification (NCBI taxonomy): domain Eukaryota; kingdom Metazoa; phylum Chordata; class Lepidosauria; order Squamata; family Cyclocoridae; genus Oxyrhabdium; species Oxyrhabdium leporinum. The sequence goes on from JANHFL010001345.1 coordinate 115,075, forward strand.
AGCCACCAGGAATTATTTGAGCTGCATTTTTAGAAATATTTATTTTAAATAAATATCGTAAATCATCTTAATAAGGATTCAGTCTTCAAATATCATCCTTGGCTCAGCAGCCAATGGGCCTGTTCTTCAAATACAAAATAGCTTGCTTATGTATAATTTATCTCACTTCATTTTAATATGGCCAATCTCTTTCATAATTATAGTGCCATTTTAGGGCAGCTTTTTAGGCTAGGATGTTATTCGGGATGAGAGGAGGAGGAGAAGGAGGAGGAGAAGGGGGGAGGAGGGCAGAGGAGGACAGAAAAGGGCTTTGTGACTCACAAACTGAGGTACCTGTAGATTGTAACTGATACCATTTTCATTGGCAAGATTTGATTGGCTTTACGCTTTCTTGTGAAGCTCTGACACCATGATTGCATGTACTGATATATGGGAATGTAGTGACTAGACCAGGGGTGTCAAG
>JANHFL010001345.1:127893-143543 GCA_032468155.1 Oxyrhabdium leporinum
GTTTACAGCTTTATAAGCAATACTCTTACATCAGTATATTAATCCAATATACCTCAGAATATTGCCCCCACAATCCGATATAATATGTACAACAACATTAGAACCATATAAGATTGATTAATGTAGTAATTTCTTTTTGTATTCATATTATTTTTGTATGTGATTGAAACTCAGATGCCACATTGTCCATGTAACAATACGAATATATCCTTAAAAAAAAACTTAGGGGAAAAAAAAAGATAATGCAGGCCAGATAATCCTTCCGCCAGCTCTTTTCTTTCTGAGGTATGGAAATGTAGGAAATGTTGACTGTATTGAAGTACCATGGCATATAATTAATCCAGTTCTCTTCACAATCCAGCCATGTCTTGTTTGAGCTGTAGGCAAGTGCAGGCATTATTCTGCTAACAATCTGCAACTCAGTTGATTCCTGCAAACATTTTGTTCTCTCCCCTAAGTTCTTGACCCAACTTCTAAACAGGTGGTAAAGTTGAATAGCCAATATCTGAAATGAATCTCCCTAATTCTGTTTTTGGTTTTCAGGAATTAACAGATGACACTCTTCATGCTAAAAGATAAGTGTGGCCATCCGCTAATTGCAGCAGATTAAGTTAATGGCACTAGAACAGGCTAGACAGTTTTATTTTGTCTTTTATCCTAGTTACTTGGCAACCCTGCTGGCAATGCCAGAGTCTGCTGTAAACAATCTCTAATAAGACTTTGATTGAGTATTTTTTCCTTTCCTCACTTCTTTGTATTTGTTTGGATTTAGGGCGGCCCTACCATTAGGCAGAGAGTGATGGCTATGCCATAGGCACCAGATGCATAGGCTGGAGAATAGTCATGTTGACTCTTTCTCCCACATTACTTCCTCCATCTCCCCTTCTGTCCAGTACCGTATCTCACAGTCCCAATGTAAAACAAACTTTTGTAGGTGAAGTAGGTGGATTCTTTATCACAGGACCCCAATGTAATGCATAGTTTGGCCACATACCATTGAATTTCCACATCTAAATCATTTTTAGGGAATGTGATGGCTCAGAGGCTGAAGATGCTGAGCTTGTCAGCTGGAAAGCTGAGAGAACAGATTCGAGACCCAAGTGCTGCAAGCTCATGTCATTTGTCCCAGCTCCTGCCCACCTAGCAGTTCTAAAGCAGGCAAATGCGAGTAGGTTAATAGGTACCACTTCGATGGGAAGATAACAGCATTCCGTGTGCCTTTGGCATATAGCCATGCTGGCCACATGACCACGGTAATATCTTTGGACAACACTGGCTCCCTAAGCTAAGAAATGGAGATGAGCACAACCCCCTAAATTCAGACACGACTGGACAGTGGAAACCTTTACCTTTATTTTAAATATTTTACCACAAGGCCTCGTACTTTGTTTTTCCTATGAGAAAGGGATACTAAAGCCTTTGGACAGACAGACTCTTGAGCAAGGTAAATAAAGGGATATAGCTCTCCCTTATGTCACTTCCACTTCATAAAGTCTGCATACTAGCCTTGTGCCCAGAAGCCCATAATGAGAACTTCAAAGGCAGAAGCAATTGGAATGAATTGGAAGTGGCCCATGTGCCTTGTTAAAGCCTTCTGGCCAGACAGTTTGTTTTGCTGCCATGGAACAGACCCATCCATGCCTCTGAATGCTGGGCCCAGCCCAAAGGAGGCAGCACACATGGCTGGGCCCAGGTGGTGTGAGTAGAAGTTTTGTTTAAGAGGAAGTGGAGTCTGATGACATGAAGGCTGGCTCTTCACAACCTCTTTCTGTCTGCTGCACAGACAAAAAGACAAGCAAAGCTATTTACAAACAGCAACTGGAGCAATGAATACATCAGTTAATTAAACAGCAAATCAATCCAACTTAATCCCTCCTAGGAAAGCACACGTTGGGAGAGGGAAGCGGAGATAAAAAATATGTTCTTGAGGTCTTATCCCTACAGTCCTGACAAAACCAAGTGGCTGTGGATGTTTAGGCCTTCTGGCTCTGGGACTTTCCATCTTTGTCCTTGGGTGGAGTAGCGTTTCACCATTCGAGGTTGGTGAGCATTACAAGTATTTTTTTTGGGCTCATAATTTCCGCACAAAGAACAGGTGGCAGCTATGACCAAGAGGGCCTTTGCTCCAATTCATTTAGTGCAGCATTAGGGCTTATCCTGGATTGGGAAATCCTTTACTCACACTCTAGTCATCTCAGGAATGGACTGCTGAAATTGGCTCTATATGGGGCTGCTCTTGAAGGTCACTTAGAAGCTTTAACTGCTCCAGAATGCAACAGCATAGACAGTGATGAGCATGCCCTGTTATGCTCATGAGATATTTCTTTATGAATCTCATACTTCCAGATTCAATCCAAAGTACTGGTTAATATTTATAAGGCCCTATAAGAGGCATAGGGTCTAGATAATTGAAGATCCTGTGGTATCAGCCCAGCTGGTTCAATCCAATAGAAGTGGTGAACTTCAAGCCCCTCCAATTAAACACTATCATCTATCAAGACTCCAAAAGCATGTTTCCTTTATTGTGGTGCCTACCCTTTTGAATGAAATTCCTCCAATATCCATGTAGCTTTCACCCTGAAGATATTCTGCAAAGCCTTAAAGGCCTGGCTGTTTCCCCAAGTCTCGGGGTGGACTGTGTATGGGTGTGATTGCCAGATCTTCTGCTCTTTTGTTCTCTTAGAGATATTGTGTTGTGTTTTTCTATTTTTTATTATATAGCATCCAGTTGAAGTTGGATAGTGTCCAAATCAATTAAATTAAATTAGAGATGCCTTATAGTTGTATAATACTTACATATTTGTAAAGTCTACGGTCATTCTCCATGCAGCTCCTGGCAGCTGGCCTTCTGTGCTAAAGCAATAATTGTGTAAAAGAAATGCACAACTGATGCAGGTAAAAGTAAAAATAACATTCATTTTTTCAAGATGAAGGTTCCTGTTAACTATTGAAACATGAATCAAATGATAGTTTTCTTCCTCTCAGTTTTTGCCTTGATTCCATTTGAGAAAGCTTCTATACTGCCCAAGGGCATTTCTCCCCATCCATGGTCATGTCTGCATTTACCGCTCAAGTCCTTTTACCAGCCCCCAGCTTCATTCTTCTTGGCAGGAAGGGTGTGACTGGTATTCCTCATCTGGCTGGCAAACAGGTTGCCAGAGCAGTCTTCCAGAGAGAGAGAGAGGTGAATTATCTATGGAGAAAGTGCTACTTGACTTGGCACAGAAGTACCATTTCAGAGGGCAAAAGATAATAGCCGAATAAAAGCAGGAATTAATATTTCAGCATAAACTGAGACCAGTTTGTAAGAGCAGCATTTAACACTTAATCAAAATGGGTCTGACAATGCAGAAATTAGGTTTTTGACTGCCATTATTGTTTTATAATAGCTTCAATTAATATCACTCCCATTTCTGTTTTGTTCTTGGCTAATCGTTTTCATTCCACTTCCTTCATTGTTTTAGGCTGCTGTTGTACTGTTTTAAATATTTAATTACACTCAAAGCCATCTTCCTTTCAACACATTCTAATCGATCTCGACTTAAAAAACAGGACCTGTCATTTCTGTCCCTTTGTTACACAGCTTCTTTACACCAAGACTCAGAGTGTAAAGGCACAGATACTCATTCATAATTTTATTCCTTTTGAAATCCCCTTGGAAAACAAGATACTTGCTGTTCCCAGATTGTGAGAAGCTGATGGTCAGGAATGCTGACCACAGGATGAGGTCCAAAAAATGAAGATGGTGCATTGAAGCTCCATTCATTTTTTTTAAAATTTGTGACCTAGGAGTGGAGTTTCTATGGCATTGTTGTAGCTGCCATCCTGATTTTTTTGCACCCTGCAAATATTTTGGGATGTTCATGGTAAAAAGACAATGTGAAGCTTCAGGCAGCCCCAGGAAAAAGCAAATCTGCCACCGAGATGAATAATGGCACAGAACAGAGCCATTCCATATGAGGCAGAGCACATAGGACATCACATAGATTAAATGGAGCAAATGATAGGCTATAGTATGGAAGATAATGAAGTAAGACGGATTCTCCCTTTTGCCCCAACAAGTTTAAAGGAAATGAAAACATTGAGCTCATAGGATAGGACCAATGTCTTCATGTTCATTAATACCTTGATTCTTCTCTTCTGCGATTCTCTCCACTGAAATATCTCTTCGAACATAATAGCATAATGTATAAAGCAGACTCTATATATTATCTGTGTTTTCTAAAGTGAAAATATCAGAGGTGAAGCATTTAAGAAAAGGTCACCACAGAATAAAGATTCAGAACATTTTGTCAGAGACTGGCTTTGAAGATTTCACATAGGCAGAGACACATTATATGACTTTCCAAAGCCACATCAGGCCATATTGACTGGCACATTCTTCACTTTTCTCAGTTTGCTCACATCAATACAAGACCTTGGAATCTTTTTTATATGTATTTTTAATCACAATTCCAGTGCATTTTAGTCTTTCTAACTTTCATTCTCCACAAACATGTAATTATTTGCATTTATTTATAAATCTGCTTTATATGGCTGTTCAACTCATAATGATTCTGGGCGGCATACAAGTTAAAAATAAATACAATACAACGTAATACAATAAAAGCAAAAATAGGCAATAACTCAGGGACAAATACACCCAACTCCTTAATAAAATTCCTTCAGAAGGTATATGCTTCCCTAACCTATCACCTGAGGAAAATCTCAGGTCTTTGAGGCTTTTTTAAAAGGATGGCAGGGTTGGTACAACTTGAATCCCTGGAGAACCCCCAACATATTTTAAGGGCAGGGACTATGACACAGAAGTCATGCTTGAGTCCCATCAAAAGACACTGATTCGAAGATGGGACCTGGATAGATCCACCTTCTCAAATCTTATCAAAGGTAGAAATAAAAACTTCTCATGAAAGCATGCCTGAGCCCTGCCTTTTCTTTCTCTGAACCCCTGATTCTCTTCCCTGCCTTTCAACTCCCATCCCCTGCTCTGACGTCTGTACTTGTAGACAAATGTTTCTCAACCTTAGCAACTTTAAGATGTTGCTGAACTTCAACTCCCAGAGTTTTCCATGCTGGCTAGTCATGACTCTTGCTTCCGTACATCTGAAATATAAAATAGAATAGCTTCCTCATCAAACATGTTGAGGCTAGCAGTATGATTATCTGCATGACTCTTCCTTGACTGCCTGACTGCCACTTGGCCCTAGGAGATTCCTCATTCTCTGTCTAATCTATTGCTGACTATGGGCAGACATGAAGGACCTGCTTGTTAGTGGGGGGTTCATTACAGTCTTAAACCAGGAGCACAAGGCCACTTTCTAATGATAGGTCTCTGGGAATCTATACCTTTAGAAAGGAAAAGGCTTCCAAATTATGCCTCTTATTTTTACTGGAAGGATAGCGCTATTTATGGAATTTAGAAAATGCCTTGTTAATACATGGAAAGATGATTTAGTAGCATTGTGATTAGCACGGCAATGAGCCCTTGGAAATGTTCTATCAGGTCTTCAATTAACCAGTTCTATGGGGAAAGGACATTGTTTCTTAAGCTGCAACATAGAAACTCAAGCTATAATATCCTGAGAACCACAAATTATTCTCCTAAAGGCCATCGTCAAAAATTACTTGGTTTCTGCAATGCTAGCCTTAAACCTCTTTTTTTTTTTTTTGCACACAACACAACATCAAATAATTTCTCCCTCCAGACCACGCCAGCCATCAGAATAGACATAGTCAGATTTTAAACTGGGGCTCAGAGATGGAAGACACAAAATAATGACTGCATTTTGAGTCAGTTGCCCAGAGCACTACACACTAAGGCTGGCCCTGGGTAAAAAGATATGAGCTCACAGGGCCACTTGAAGGACTATTGAAACATCCCCATGAACAATGCTCTGAGGAAGTGCTTGCATCCTGATAAACAGTGATGGAAAGCTATGACAGCAAGCCATAGCCAAAACACCCAGGGTTGTGGATGTGTCAGATCCTATAAGTTAATTAGCATCAGAGCCAGTCTTGCATAGATGGCAAATTACAAATAAAGGCAGGTGCTGCAGGAAACAGTAAAGGCATTTTCAGAGGAATGGGGGGTGGGAAGGGGAACACTTTTAAATGGAGTCCAAATAAGATGGAGCTATCCAAGGTTTCCTTTTCAAAAACAATACCACTGAATGTCTGTAGTCTGGAGGACGATTGTCACAGCCATTCTGATCTTTGTACAATTAGTTTTTGGTTTCAGATGTACACTGTAACTTCAGGCCACCACTGAAGAAGGAAGAAGGGTTTCAATGCCGTTATCCAGTGACCATATCTGCTGCCATGGTGAAGGGGAAGAGTTTCCTTCATAGAGTATGGATAGCACTGCAGTGTTGAACCTGGAAAGAGACAAGCATAGACTGTACACACTATTGGAGCATGTTGCCAAAGGCCATTGCATAAACATTTGTTGAATTTGCAAAATGCTGACAGAACTTCCTTCCCTCGTCCTTGGCCATAGTCCCACTGGGAAGCTCCACCTGTCCCTATCTGGGCTGTTTCTGGCTTTAGGTTGTAAGCATCTATGGACTATTTACATTCTGATTTTGCAAGTGCACATTGTCTTCCTTTCAATGTACTCTTTACCTATGATTTGGACACAAATGTTTAGCTTGATCACCTGCTTAATTCGGTTCAATCCAGGGACACTTGAGATTCTGTGAAAGCAATCCTTTTCTCTCTGGGGTGAAACAGCCAAGCTTATGGAAGAAATGAACACCTTTTCCAACTGTTTTGGATTGGTACAATGCGTCTCAAAATGCCAAGTTAAATAGAAGCTAGTAGAGAATATAAAAACACCAACAGATAAACACCAACAAATAAACACCAACAAATTACAAGCAAGTCATCTGATATGTCTTCCAAAATAATCATGTGCAGTGCTCCAGATTAGATTTTTAAAAGTGCTCCGTGATATTTTGATTATATCCACTGAAATTTATAGGAGTTTTAGTCAGGGGCTACATTACTATAGAGTATTTCTGAAAAATCTATCTATAAAATCAGTGGCCTGAACCGCTAACTAAGTTTGACATGGATTCTGGTCAAATAATATTCTTTTTTACCAGTAGCATTACACTTAACTTTTCTCTTATCTCTTTCATTGATATTCAGTTCAGGTACTTACTTCTACTGAAAGCTCTCAGCTTTACCAAAGTATCAAATCTAAAAATATATATCACCTATTATCTTTGAGTAATCATAATAATCAAAATTGAAAGATTATGGCATAAACTGGCTGTGGTGGTTCCATTGATTTTTTAGCACACTGGGTGCCATACCAAAAAATCTTGGACAGCACTTAGAAAATCTGTGCATTTGCAAAATTCCCATCTGTTAATTGTGGAAGGCCACACTACTTCAATCTGCACATATACTACACTGATATATTACAACATCTTAGGTTCTTGGAAAGAGCTCAATATGTATGAAGGCCAACACTAGCTAAAGAACTGACAGCTGTGACTTCACATTGTAAAGTTGTGAACAGATAACAACAATAATAATATAGGATGAAACATCTGACCATTTTATAAGTGGCTGCAGCAAAATTTCACAAGTTGACTACAAGCAATGCCATGACTGGGTTGCCAGAATTATATATTGAAAACTTTGTCAGAGGTTTGGATTTGAACTACTCATGAAGCTGAGGTGGTTTTGGAAAATGAATGGGTTAAGATCTTATGGGACCTTAAGATCCAAACAAACAGGCATCTTTTTTTATAAGGTGCCTGATAAAATAGTGATTGAAAAGAAGAAACTCTGGTTCATTGATTGGGCCACTGGCAATGGCATTGACAAAATCACCATCAGTCAATTGCAAAGGTAGCTTTACTTGGAACAGCTTACATCTCGCAATGATACCTTTAACACCAGCTGCCTATCCCAGATCCCTGTTCCAAGGACTTGATAGGTTGATAAAAATGCCAAATCCAGCCTAAATATCTGGCTGTGTGACTAACCATGATAACAATAAATGTTTTAAGACTGAGTTGGGATGTGGTTATTCATTTCATTTTTTATCATATGGCAATGTTACATTAGCCAGGAGACTACAATGCTAATATAGTTATTTAGCTCTCGTTTGGTTCATGCTTGCATGCTATCCATGGTGCACCAAGGGTGCAAGCTAGCTCTGCACCAGAAAGAAAGATGAACAATGTCATCTGGGGCTTTCTCCCTCCACCAAAATCCCCTTACAAAATGACGTTGCTTCTGGGAAGGTCCAGTGCAGGCAGGGATCTGATCATCTGCATGAAGCACCAGCCCATCTTCTCACTGAAGCCGTGCTATTTATTTACACTCATATAACATATTTTTGAACTGCTATGTGGGCAGAAGCTAAGGCAAGTGACGGGAGCTCACTCCACCATGTGATGCTAGAACTCAAACCACTACAGTAAAGACCATCTCCAGCATAATTAAGCCATGGAACTATCGTGTCTCTTTTGGATGTCATATCCGCAGTTTACAAAACCATTAAACTGTAAGCTGGAAACCAGTGTTTTCCTATACCTTTTAAGAATGGGTTAGAAAATGTTTGTATAAATAATAAATAATGAAAGTATATTTAGTAAAGTCACAAAGGACATGAAAAATTAAGTCATCCATAAATGGAGCTGGACTGACTCACTTGATACTGGATAATCAAGTCTATTATTTCCCCAAGGAATGATTCGGTATATTTTACTAGTGTAATCAGTCCATCATATACTGATATAGAAACAAGCTTTTTTTTTTTCAACTCAGCATAAGTAAAGGGCAGAGACAGAAATTTCACTTGCTGAAATTCAGTATTATCAACATAACCTGCATAAGGTCGTAGTCTCAGAAGCCGAGTACTAATATGTTTACAATTAACATAAATTCAAGGTGACTATATACATTTTCAGCTCTTTAGTTCTGCATGCTTCTTGGAACTGTTTTATTCATTTTGTTATGAAATAACAAACGTTATAGAGAGCACCAAAAAATGGTCTTCTGGTACTTGCTTATTTATCACACAAACACCATTTGCAATAGTAATGTGCATGCCTCAGAAACCAACACAAAATAAAATTTATACTATGTGGCTTGGATCAGCCCATGACTGTAACTGGGACTAGATTAAATCACAACACTTAGACATGAATCCTAAATACTGGGTACAAAGTTGGCAGTGTGATCTATCTATCTCATATCCAGAAGGCAGTTTCATGGAATTGAATTTATATTGGATCAAGGACCCAGTGATTCTCCCTGAACATTTCCACTTGCTGGTTGGAAGTTCATGATATAATACTATCAGCTACCCTTTGTTAAGTCCAGCTCTGAAGATGGGGCATCAATTTCGTTTCTCAGTAGAAGTAAATGTTGGCTAAGGTTGGCTAAAAGGGAAAAAGAAAAAAGTTCCATGCTTCTGTCTTTGCTATGCTAACCCAGTTGGTTTGTTGTGCTATTTGCTGGCCTTCAATCATTGGGTTAAACCAAAGCATTGTTATGATTATGGAAAGTACAACAGGACTAAGTAACATGAAAAATATATAGCTATCATTCACATCCACACCTGACAATTGATGCATACCTGAAATTCAGCTGAACTGCCTTATATGCGAACAGAACATAAACTTTCTTGAATCCCTCCTTTAAATCTGAAGAATTTCCAGGAATAACATTCAGCTGCTTTGTAGGACATTATACTAATCTGCCAAGTCAAAAAGCACTTTTCTTAATGGATTTTTAAATTTCCAGTCTTTCCCTCCCAATCTTGACACTGACATACTGTTTGTTGAATATACATTACACCGAGAATACTTTCACACTCCCCAATGTTTTGAAGTAGTTCTGAGAAGGGAGGAGGAGGAAGAAAGAGAAGACTAGAGTGGCAGTCAGAAATGCCAGCAAACTCAATTACTTTGGCACCATTCATCTTCCCTGGTGAAACATTCAGGTGCTCCCAGATTTGCTCCCTGCAAACAGGTTAGACAAATCAGACTGTACAGATAAACCTCAACTTACAAACATTTGTTTAGTGACTGTTTGAAGTTACAATGGCATTGGAAAAAAGTGACTTATGACCAATTCTCACACTTACAACCATTGCCTCATCTTCATAGTCACTTAGCAACTGGCAAGCATTTATGATAGTTGCAACATCTGAGGAAATCATGTGATCACTACTTACCATCTTTCCAGCTGGCTTCCAACAAGCAAAGTCAATGGGGGAATTAGTGTGAATCAACTACACTAGTCACTTAACAACAGCAGTGATCCACTTATAACAACTATGGAAGAAAGATCATAAAATCAGGAGCAACTTAATTGCCTGGCTTAGCAACAGAAATCCAGTTGCAAGTCAGTTGCATAGTGGAGCAGAAGGGTAGCTTAACATTCAATTTTCTACTATGTCATACAATGCCCATTAGGATGAAAGTTGAAAATAGAAGTGACCTCTTTCAAAAGGGGGTTACTAGGACACGTCAGATAAACAGACTGTTCCACATCCTGCCCTTTGCAACTGCTGTATAATCAAGAAAGCAGCAATATTACTGACAAAGGCTGTGCAGTGCTTTGGATTCTGTTCCAGAAAGTTATTTCAGAGGAGGACATGAGAAACCATAGTCCCTGTCTGCAGTACCTTCAAGAAGCTGGCCTTTTTCTTGAATTATATGACAGCAGAAGACAGCTGTGAGACCTCTGAAAAAGATGAGCAGACAAGTGTTGGGTTTGCTTCTAATTTGAAGCATCACTCAGCTGCCCATTAACCATTCTCCCACATCACATTAGGAACAACATGCTCTCAAGCAATAGCTGACCTCAGTTGTCATTATTTCTTCCCACTCCTGAAAACAGGCAGGTTTTTTTTTGTAAGGGGGAAAAAACAACCCCTAAGAGGCTTGGCACTTGCAGAGGGGAAAGGGTTAAGTTAGTCATTTCTGCTGCACACTCTGCCTGGCAGAGGAAAATGAATCACATTTCCTCCTGCTCTCCATCAGCAAAGATTGCTCTATAATTTTGTTTTTAACCATTCGTGACTGAGGCCTTTTCTGAAAAATTTAGCTCCCCAGCATCTTTGCTATGTGGCCCCAGATGGCTGAAATCTTTGGGGAAATGGCTTCATTTCTGGGGGAATAGGAAGGGCTGATGGATGGGGAGCCCTCAAATCAGTGACATTGGCTATTCTTTCTGTAGCCCACTTACCCACCTCGGATCATCCAGTGTCATTGTTTATGACCTTCTTCAAAAGATGCTGGTCATGAATGTGGTAATAGCTTATGGCCTCTAGCAGTCAAGCAGTCTGACCTTTTTTAGAAGCTATTGTAATCTACTGTGAAGAAAAACAGCACACTCCCCCCCCCCACTTTGTAAATATAGTGATGCATACCCAGCAATTGGGGGGGGGGAGCCACTTATCTAGCCTACCACCATATCCAGCTGTCTGCAGTCTTTTAACGTAAGTGCAGCAGCACTTAAGAAAGGGGAGGAAGTACATCAGAGTTTCCATCACATGACAGATCACTGTGGCCAAAAATTAATCAGGCAAGAATTAGTAACTACTTCCCAAATAATTTATATTTATGAATAATGCACTCTATTTCAGAAGTCCAGCTTTTCTGAAGATTTTTTTGGGGGGCAAAGTTACTGTTATTAAGGCAACCTTTTTTTAAAAAAACTGGCTCTTTCTTCTCTGTCTGTGATAAACACATTTAGATGGAGAAGCTTTCCTCAGTGCTTAACCCCTGGCCAAAACAGCTCAATCTGCTAAATGCCTGCCTGCCAGGCTTCTGTCAAAAGCCTAGCAGCCGGGCCAGTAAAATGTTGGCACACCTAACAATAGTCCTACCTGGCATACCGAGAAAGTCAATGGCATGGGGACTGTTTTTCTTCTCTTCCTTCCATCCTTTCTTGAACTTTTAACCATAGGGAAACAGGGAGATAGGAAGCAAAAAGAAAAATATTAAAAAATAAATAAACAATTCTCACTACACATAATCCTCAACCTACAACCACAACTGAGCCCAGAATTTCTGTTGTTGTGAATTTTGCCTCATTTTATGACCTTTCTTGCCTCAGTTGTTAAGTGAAGCACTGCAGTTGATAAATTAGTAACCCAGTTGTTAAGTTAGTAAACCCTCCCCCCCCCAATTGAATTTGCTTGTCAGAGGGTCCAGCAAGTTAAGATTTTAGGATGTCCTCGCATCCTTGTGGTTATAGAATCATGAAATAGATGGAACTTCAACAATTTTCTATTCTTACTTTCTGCTGATGTAGGACTTTTACTATTACATGTATGTTAATGGCCTTCCAGCTGTTTCAAAAACTCTAAGAAAACCTATGTAACATCGTAGCCTCGCACAGTACTCTCTCAGACATTACAATTCCACATTACTAATAGATATTTTCCACCTGCATGAGATAGTTCTTTGACATAACTAGACATTCACTGTTGCATTTCCTTCTGCCAAACAGATGATAGATAGAATTCAAACTTAAAAATAAGTTTATAGCCCAGAATGATTCCTATAAGCTGCTGTATATGAATCCCTTAACTCTGAAATGATTCTACTGATTTTAGTAGGGTTTATGGCCAGCCCAATAGGGTTTTATATGGCTGCCTATCTCTGCAAATGACTCTGGGTGATGAACAATCTTAAAATAAATTTAAAAACACATTTCCACCGTAAACATAAATATTAGAACACACAGCTGAGGATGATGAGACAATAAATAAACCAAGAGATGGGACACTTCACACACAGGGCTTCAGGCCAGACCATAGAACCAGATCTTTGAGTCTTATGAAAGGCCAGTAGAATTGGATCTATCCTAAGGGTTACAGGATTGCAGTCCGGGGTAACTTTAAGACTTGTGTACTTCTGAGGAGCTGTGGTGGTGCAGTGGTTATAATGAAGAATTGCAGGTTAACTCTGCCCACAGCCTTGAATTCGATCCTGACCAGTCAAGGTTGACTCAGCCTTCCATCCTTCTGAGATCAGTAAAATGAAGATTGTTGGGGGAAATATGCTGAGATTGTAAACTGCTCAGAAAGTGCTATAGAGCACTATGGAGTGGTATATAAGTTTCATGGCTGGCTGAAGAATTCTGGGAATTGAAGTCCACAAGTCTTAAAGTTGACAGAGTTGGACACTCTGATTGCAAACCTGATCTAGAATTTTGAACCTCTCAACCAGGAAAACACCTAGGTATAAAAATATCCTACCAAATATCTTACCAAATTATTTTGAAGGATGCACAATAGTACTTTGGTCCTTACCCAAGCACAGCACCTTTCTGATATTCATTAATTAGCTCTTAAAATAACTGTGCCTTCTTTCAAGTTGCTCTGATGAATAAAATGAAGGTATGGCTCTTATGCAAACCTCAACATTCCCTCCAGATGTTTTTTTTTTAAGTGTGCCGAATCCTAGTATTTATTCCAGAATAAGTACATTCAAACACAATAACATTTCTATTTTTTAATGGCAGCTATGAGGGTTAACTAGGAAGTGTACTGTTGAGACAGCCAGAACAAAAGATAATCACTGCCCAAGCATGTCCTCTTGATCTGAAAGCAAACACATATAATTTTTGAAAATCAACTTCTATAATATCACTTATTTCCATATTTAATTTTATTTAAAGAAAGGTGAACAATGTTTCGCTGTGAATGATATGCAGCCCCAAATCAGTGGTGGGATTCAGCCGATTCGCACTGATTTGGGCGAACCAGTTGTTAAATTACCCCCACCCCCACCCCCCACTATCAAAATGGATCCTGGGTGCTGCGCTGCAATGGAGAAACAGGTAACAGAGCAGGTGGCAGGCGGGAAGGAGAAGGTTTTCTTTTCCCTGCTTCTCCTCCTTCCCTCGTGCTGGCCACTCCGTGACCCACTTCTCCATTGTAGTGCAGTGCAGTGCCCAGGATCCACTTTGATAACAGGGGGAGAGTAATTTAACAACCGGTTTGCCTGTTGTCAGATTGGCTGTTGTGGGATGCTCGTCCCACATGTACATAGGACCTGAACAGGGCCACGCCTCCCACGACAGCCAACCTGATGCTGGGCAAACCAGTTGTTAAATTATTTGAATCTCACCACTGCCTCCAACCAGAGATTTTAGAAAATGCCCCACTAAATCCCGCCCCACCCATTGATGTAATTTCTCATTGGGTTTTTTTTCTTTGTAGTGACACAAAACAGAAACAATAACCACCCTTACAGAAATCAAAGGCCAAACTCTTCCATGATTTCCCCACTGTATGTTTTTTTTTAAAAATGGAATGTATTGTAAACTCAGTCAGGTAAAGCATTAGGAAAACTCATCTTCAAGAAACATTATTATTCCAAAATAATAGCCTTCTCTTAAGACGATGCTTCTAAAATGAATTGTGCTGGATCTCTTAGAATTCCTACTTTGCTGTTCCCAGAATTGGGGGATGTTGTATTGGATGCAGAGAGGCCAAGACAGGTGGAGTTAGGTAGTGACTTAATGCCCCCTGCAATTTCTACCTGCACATCAGTGGGAATCCTACTCCCTGCTAATGCTTCCTAGAGGGATTCTATAATGATGCTCTCTGAGACAGCAAGCTAGTGATTTCAAAGGAGCCTGCCTGTTTCCTAGATTGAGTTCTTAAGTCAAGCTTTCCAGGCAGTTAGTGACTGAGTGAGGCAGGAACCTGAAGTCATGATTGCCATTATAAACCTCATAAATATATAAAAATGCAGAGAAAAGAAGAAAGACCACATAAAAGAAATTGCGTTTCTGTGTGGTAGAGAACTTAAAGTTGAACTGTGTGTTGCTATGGCTACAATATTTGGTTTGCTGAATTGTTACTGAAGAATAGGTCCATCCTGCCAAACTTTCTGGGAAATTAACAGGAGAGAGTAGATAGGGATGCTTTAGTTCTTGGTCCACAACCTACTTTATCATAGAATCCCCATAGCACAGTGGTGGCGAACCTATGGCATGTGTGCCACAGGTGGCACACAGAGCCCTCTCTGTGGGCATGCATGCTGTGACTCCAGCTCAGCTCCACAGTGCAGGCATGCATGCCTCCCGCCAGCCAACTGGCCTTTGGGTCTCTGCCGTGATGCACAAGGGGGGGCACATGTGCTGGGCAGACACATGCACGGAGGTATGCCTTGCATTTTGGGTATGCACATGTGCTTTGGGCACTCAGTGCCCAAAAGGTTTGCTTGCCATCACTGCCATAGGATATGCTATCAAAAAACAGGTGAAGATCTGAATACTTTCTGGTTTGGTTCCATCAGAGAAGGTGGTATGAATTCCAGAGAAGGCATCTTCCTTAATTTTTCCCACACTGCCCCACTATCCCTTTATATAGCCTCAAAAAGTGCAACAGGTGTGTCCCACTGACAATCAGATTGTGCCTAAGATTAGATATTGGATGACACTTTGTTGCCACCCATAACAAGCCACGTTGAATAAAATGGCAAAGCTGGGATCACAGAAACTGGGGATGGGGGTATGTTGTTCAGAATATAGGGCAAACTCAAAGGCAAGGAGAACATGCACCATTCTGCCACTTTTATTTCTGTTCAGAGAGAGAGAGAGAGAGAGAGAGAGAGAGAGAGAGAGACAGACAGACAGACAGACAGACAGACAGACAGACAGAC
>JANHFL010001345.1:154098-167580 GCA_032468155.1 Oxyrhabdium leporinum
AGTGGAGTGCAATGGGATGGGATGGGGTGGCATGGGGTGGCATGGGATGGGATAGAATAGAATAGAATAGAATAGAAAACATGGTATGGAATGCAGTGGAGTGCAATGGAATGGAATGGAATGGAATGGAATGGAACGGAACGGAACAGAACAGAACAGAACAGAACAGAACAGAACAGAATAGAATTCTTTATTGGCCAAGTGTGATTAGACACACAAGGAATAAGTTCTCAGTACATACAACACATACACGTACAACAATAGTGATAGATCATTATCATAGTCAGTGTAAAAATACATTCATCATAAAACATTAGACAGACCTTGTTTTATGAATAAAATACTTGAACAAAATTTAAACAATGAAATGCACAAATACTAAAATATTACCAACATAAACCAGTTGCCTATAATGCTTGTCACATTAGTCTTATATTGTCAAAAGGTGACAGTTGTGGTGCAATTGCTTTTGCCTCGGGTACTCTCTCATATCTCTGCATATTTTGGAAAACAGCTTTGAGACTTTTAGCCCTTTTCAATTGTCCATATTTTCCACTCCTGTTTACTCTTGCCGACAGCTCATGAGAACAGATTCACTTTAAGGGCCAGTGAAAAGACGCATGAATCAGATTGGAGAAACCCTTAGGCCCATGGCTAACTAGACATGAAAAATAAATCTTAGGGAAGCCTTTGTGGTCTTTGATTTTATGTTTAATGGGAGCAATAGAAGACAATGTTATATCTCCCTTCTAATTTAGTGTCAAGAATCATGGGATGCAAGGCCACAAATTGCCAGTCTGATTAATTTTCCCTGGAGTCAATGGCAAATATGCAGCTTAACTGCTCATAACATTATAAGCCCAGTGCGAATCTGAATTTGGCATCGGTGGATATTTAGAATACTATATAAATTATGTTACTGCTTGTAATTTCATCCTAGAAGAATTGTGCGTAGTCTTTTAAACATCATAACAATCTGTACATAGTTGATATTCACATGGCTGTGCTTCACAAGACTGTTTCTCCAGACCAAAAGATAAATTAAAAAATAAAATAAAATGCTGTATATTGATGGAAGAATATACTACAATGTGACTCCATGACATCAACTTTCCATTTTATTCCAAAGCATTCAGATTTCCTCAGGCCTGTACCCTCCAGATGGTTAGGCTTTATCTCTCATCATCTCAGGAGGTGACAGAAAAATAATCCAACACATCTGGGAATGAGGAAAATGTTCTTTTCTACAGTCTGAAGTTAAACAGCAGAGACACAAGTTTCTGTCCCATTAAGGAAAAGGTTATGATGATGGCTATCGGTTCATTTATTCTTTTTACCCTATGGAGGGTTTTTCTGTGTGGAAGACAAACATATACGGGAGACTTTTGTAATGAAAAAAACTATCAGCAAGAGGAGTTGAAGATGTTGTTGGAAGGAAAATCCACATGGTTCAGTTCCAAGCTGGGAGAAAGATGCTGGAAACAACATGGAGACTGATTGGAAAGAAAGGTTTATTGATGAATCAGAACCACCAGGATTTGTGGTTCTGGTGCAGCTGACAAAATGGAGTTGAGAGTGGGTGGGTTTTTATACCTTCTTTGAGCTTTGTATTTGAGCTTCCAGTTCCTGTGCAAGAACGTGTCCTTTAATATTCTATTGGCTGTTTGTTGTCAGATTCCTATGGGGTCATGGCTGGTTCTATAGGCAAAAGAAGAAATGCAAATCCTGGCTGCTTGTCTGAGCTAACTTGGTCAACCTTTTGTTTGTTGTTTATCTGAGTTTCTGTCTTGACCCAGTCTTTCTGAATGGATTACCAAATCTACATTTCTAAAAGCTGGCCTCCTCAGTTTCTGCTTGGTGCAGGGAAACTGGGGCTGGTTTCTGCCTCCCTTAAGATTTTTTTTATTTCTCCTTTAGGGGAAATATTTTATCCTGCCTTTTAAATATTTCCCAAAATATTTCATTCTTCTAGGAAGGGGGGGGGGGCTTTCCACAATGTGAAAATCAAGAATAAAGGCTACCTTTTTGCATCTAATGGGCTTTGTATTTTCACTTCATGGTCTTTTGACACAGACAGAGAACAAAGATTAAAGAAATTTACCTGCTGCCTTTGCCAAAGGCACAAGTAAACAAGAACCATAGTGCTGAGAGTTGATGGAGAAAGGGAATTAAATGTCAGCATCTAATTAATAAATTCCCCTCTGATAGTTTTTAGATCACCTGAAGATCGTCAATATCCATGGGATACACTTCCCGCAGGACCATTTTTTAATTTATCACCCAATTTCACCTAACCAGCACACCTAATTACATTGTTGGTTTATTGACTTTGCTATTTGTGTTTTCTCCCTATCTCAGGCTATGAAGACAGTCTTGTGCTATTGAGTGGAGATGAAAAGTTGCAGTGCTGTGGCTCAAAGAAGTGTTGGTCTAGTGCTTTGGATGACTTGTGTGGAAGACAATGGTGCGTCTCAACCTCATGATTACTTTGCCCATGATGCATAATCTTGCCAACCAATGACAGTGTCAATAAACTAATCAGAGGTTGTCTATTCAAGTTTGGCACCCTGGAATGATCATACAAGCATAGATCAAGCTGCTGCCTAAAGCTACTTGCTTGGATTGCTTGCAGGATGGTGCTGAGCTTTCATATTGTGTTGGGATGGCTTTCTTTCTTTCTTTCTTTCTTTCTTTCTTTCTTTCTTTCTTTCTTTCTTTCTTTCTTTCTTTCTTTCTTTCTTTCAACTTGCAATGCATATTTTATGTATCATGCATGAATAAAAGTGATAAGTTGTGTGCCATCTGTGCCACACACAGACACAGTCTCTCTCTCACACACACACACACAAACCAGCTTTTTTTCATGCCGTGCCTACCCATTTTATGACTGGACTAAAAATCCTCTTTTTGAACATACTAGCTGTAAATCGTTTACTGCTCTACTGTCCTTCACCTTACAGCTGTCGAGCAACAAGAACAACAACCCCCCTTTTACTCTTAGAAAGACTGGAAAACAAACTAGATCACCTGAAGGAAGCAAAAATGCAAAGGAATGCAGTGCCTTGAGTACTGTCAGTGAGACTATTCATTGTTACTGCCTCTCTGCTACATTGATTGGGGTTTTAGAAACACAGATGAAGAAATATTGGTAAATGGGTAAACGATGGGGGTAACAATTTACAGCACAACTCAATGCTGCCTTTTTGTGCTGTAAAACTGAATTCCTTATCAAGAAGGTCAGGGTTGCCCCAAATGGCTATTATGAGAATACTGTGTTTCTGTGTTTCTTTTTCCAAATACGCCACAGGCAGTAGAATAAATAAGAAGTTGATGATATATAGGACAGGCCTCAAAATAATATAGGGCATGGATGAACAGAAAGGCTTTGACCTTGACCTTTGGTAAAAAATGATAGGAATCACTGAAATTCAACAGGATAGATTTTGTCAACAGAAGGAAAATTTAAGAACTATTGGGGGCTTAGGAAAATTTATTTGAGATCCAGGTCCATATATCTTGAGATTTAGTTCTCTTCCACACTGCCACATTTTTTAGCCAACCCATGTTTGTTCTCACAGCAGTGAATCTTGAAATGCTGAAAACCAAGGTTGTGCAAACTTTGAAGGAGTGCCTCATCTTCAGAAAGTGAAATACTTAAGCTTCTCATTGAGGCAGCTGCGAAGAGCATCACATGGGGATTCTAGGCATGCTGATTTTGTGTGCGAAATTCTCTTGCATCTGTTGGAGATGATGCAAAGTGCTTCCATGAGGCAGGATGCATCCCACGCTAGGATGAGCCAACTGACATTACTTCCACATCTCACTGAGGGCAGGTATGAGCCCCTCTGCTAAGAACAGCACACAAGGCAAGCATTGGTCTTTCCAGTGGAATACTTAGAAAGCTAATGCCACCAAAAATGCATCCCAGTTTTGGATTTTTTTTAAAAAAAGACCCAATCCTTTGTGCTCAAGACTGATGAACTGCTGGGATGAAGATGTGGTGGCTTTTCAGTGGAAGGTGGGAGGACAACCCAGAACATGGAAGCCAGATTTCCAGCCAATAGGAAAGCAGCTCTGCAGAGATACATCATTTCACATGAAAAACCAGACTTCCAACAATTTCTCATACACTGAGGCTGATACAGAAATAAATCAGATCTAGAAATAAATCATCGCTCAGAGACAAAGACTTGGGGTCCCAAGGATGTAAAGCTGATGGGAAGTTGTGCAGGTGCTGCATGTGAAGTACAAAAGACTCACAATTTAAGCATTTAGCTCCCAAATCTTCAAAGCACAGCATTCATCCCACTCTGAGCAGAAGTCACAAAAGAGCCCATTTTTCTTGATGTCATTTGGGTCATATTTCATATTGGATGCTTGTCTTAGAACTCTAGCAGAAATGCTCAGTTTTGTAATTCATCTTGAAACATCTAATAATTAATAATAAATATATATTCCCCAAACTGGAAAATGTTGCTGCACACTCTTGCTCATCTCAGTCAGATTATACCTACAGTAAGTAATTTATTACCCTAGTTTCCAAACTTCAATTTTACCAAAAGACATTAATGTTCCTCATATAAATGTTGGACATTTTCATTATTTATTGTCCTCTATATTATCTAATGTATTGTAGAGAGTAACGAAGATCTTCTTAACAGAAATATGCAAGAGCTGCTATCCGTGCAAAGGGGACTGAATTTTTTTTTAAGACCTGAGAAACAAGATAAAATTCAGAAACAGCTCAGGTAGAATCTTCCCTGATTCACTGGAATATAAGAAGGAGCAATGGATGTGGGAGGAGCAAGGGATGTCTAAAGTACAATAAAATCAGATTTGCAAAATCCTGTTATTATGCCAATCTTAGTTGGTAGGATTGACACATATACAATGGAAGAGTCAGGCCCATAGGACTGACAAACATGTGAACAACACTTTTTCTTTATTTTCTTTAAATAATTTATATAGTCACCTATCTCATAGTGGTGTCTCTGGGTGATGTACAAAAGATTAAAATGCAACCATTAAAAAATATCCCAAGGCACTGTGGGAAAATGATAGTATCATTAAAAAGCACATCAACAATAGGACTAGCCTAATCTCCTAGCCTGAATGCCTGGGGAAACAGCCAGGTCTTCAGAGTCTTAAGAAAAGTCAATAGATCAGGGTCATCTGAATCTGCAGGGGTTTGCTCTTCTACAAGGTAGGGACCTACAAGTCATGCTGAGAAGGTATGACTTACAGGTCCACAAAAAGAGATTGTTTAAAGGAAGGAACATGACCACTCTGCTGGATCTGATGGGTTGAGCAAAAACAATGGGAGAAATGTGGTCCCACAAATAACTAGCACCTATGCCATGCAGAACTTTATAGGTGACAATCAGCATTAGGGGACTGTCCATCTAGTCATTTAAATACCGGGTAGTAGCTTTTATGCTATCTCTGTGTAAGTTTTCATGATTTCCAGACTTGGATTCAACATGAATCTTCAACCTTTGACTGTTCATGGCTTAAGTTGACTGCTCAACTCCCTCTTGGCTGAAATCTTTCAGATATGTGAAATACATAACTATTGTAGGGAAGCATGATTATCACAAACAAAGCCACATTAAATTGTTGATTGCCTCCTATTAGTAAGAGGATATATTATCCTTTTATGCTTCCTGCATGGTTTTGAAGCTGGACGTTGGCTGTTGACATAAGTGACATATTTGCCTTGAAATATTTCTGGCTCTTGACTTATCTCTAACATCAGTTTGGGATATAACCTAATCCTGAAATCTGAAAAATTGCCTCATTGTGTCAGAACTGCTAATGTTTGCTGATATAAAGGAATGGGAGGAATGGGAGCTATTTCCACTTCCCTTCTTTCAACCACTGTATTTTCTACCTCTGATTTAAAAAATGGGGAAGAAAACAGCAGATAGCCCCTTGTGACTAGCCTGTCTGTCTACTGTGGGTAGGCAGGGAGGAAATAGTAACATGCACATGATGACATTCTTACACAGATGCTGTGATTTTTGCATTTCTGACACAAATAATCACATCTGCATGAAGCTTGTTGTTTTTCTGACATGTTTTTATGGATGTTGTCAGTACCTAGTTTATTAAATATTCCTTCCAGAGCCTGTGGCCAGTTTTGACCTATATCTTTCACGCATCCTTCCATTCTTATCTTGATTAAGAGCTCAGGTGTTTTATCAAAGCGTAGTTACTGAAGATTAAAGTTATTAAAGTTATAAGATTAAAGTTATTGGAGCTACAAAACAAAAGTTAAAGAGAACATTTGGGGTTGGGGAAAGGACAACTAAGATTTCCAATTGAGCTGTTGTATATTACCAAAGGAAGAAAAGCAGTGTGCTGC
Source organism: Oxyrhabdium leporinum (assembly GCA_032468155.1). Taxonomy (NCBI): domain Eukaryota; kingdom Metazoa; phylum Chordata; class Lepidosauria; order Squamata; family Cyclocoridae; genus Oxyrhabdium; species Oxyrhabdium leporinum. Next base: position 160,463 of record JANHFL010001345.1, read on the forward strand.
TGAAGATTTGTTCAAAACTGCTTTACAATTGATTTTTGCCAGTTCCAGTCTGCGTGTTGCTATGTAACAGTACTTTACAGTAGAAAATGTCCTGGAACAATTTAAATAAGTTTGATCTATTTTTCCCATGTTCAGCCATCTTTGGGACACATCCTGCTGTGCCTTTTTTTACAGAGGAGAATTGGTATTAATTCTGTGGGATAAAACAATATTTTCACTTTATATTGTAATAAAGAAATGTAAGACAAATAGACTTGTTTCAATATTTACTGCCTATTCTTTATTTTTTCTTTTTGAAAAATCACAATAAAGCCAAAGAACAGGGTACACTCAGATATAGTACCAAATACATTTTTCCTTGAAAAGTGCGTAGAGTTCGCAAGCTATGTAAACTTCGTTTTTTGTATCCATATATATTCTAGCCAGATTTAATTTTAACGTTCATGTGGTAATTCTTACCCAAAGCATGCGACTTCTGATTAAGAGAAAACCTTGATATATAAATGTCACTACATGTAAAAGTGTTTTAATTTTTCCCAGTGAGGCCATGTGAGTCCACATCTAAAACAGTTCTCATATAAAGCAGTATACAGTTCTCCCATTTTTCATTTGCAGGAATTACTGATCTACTAGTCCAAGGCCAACAAAGACGTCTTACTGCCTCAACAAGGTGGTATGGTTTAGCCACTCTGTTTGCCATGTTGCCCTGAATTCATCCTTCAACCCAGAAGCTCAAGAACAAAGCTCATGAAAGCTCACGTGGGCATCCATTTTCATTTGATCCCCACAGCAACACTGTACATACAACTACACTCTAAATAAAAGCGAAGTCACCCAATGAGTTTCCATGGTTGAGATTTACTAAATTAGTAAAATTTAGCAAATTGAATTAAAATTACAGTAGTAAGACTGGTTTTGTTGAAAAATGGCTAAACTGCAATAATTTGATGCAATGCTATTATTCATAGATTAAAGAAGACCAAGATTTGCTATTACAATAGATGTTAATTAGCGCATCAATGCAAAGATTTTATAGGCAGCCGCTGTTTTGTCAATGACCATCATCCCTAAACAGTTTCCCCTTGTTTGTGCCCCTACATTTCATTGCTGATTAAGCCTTTTCCTCTTCCTCCTCTTTTCTAAAAATGTGCGAGCGCATTTATATAAATACACACATACAAATATTTATGCCTCAGTAATGCTCCATTCATCTAATTAATTTTCACCCATGAAAACTCGTTCTTTAAGTCACATTATATGTATGAAATTATAGACTACCTTAGTCCATGTGGACTGTTGTAGTCTCATTCAGGGCCATATTTTTCAGGGTAATATTCCCCAATTAGTGACATTTTCTGCACATAGATCTCTACAAAATGGAACATTTTTCCAATGAGATCCCATAGCGTAATTAATCTGTTAGTATATATAAAAACTCAGAATACTGAGATTTGATATTGATTGACTATTAGGACCCAAAGTCTGGTAGGACCAATGGCTGTGCTTTTCTCCACTTGCAGACAACCAGTCAGAAAATCTCTTGGATGTACATATGTACAGTCAATGATAAGCAATTTTAAGTCCGTAACTAAAAAGCTAATACAGATAGGCTGTGAAATCAGGACTGGTTAACCTGCCTTTATCTCCCTACGTTCGGGGGTGGTGGTGGGCATTATGGATGATGTTGTTGTTTGGTTACTTGTGTTCTTATTGTTTTTCAGATTGTCTACTTGTTTCCCAATCTGAACTCCATGGACATGAAGTCCCATCAAAGGATTTAACTCAAGTGCAGGAGGCCACCAGGATGGTTGTATATTGTATAGACACCTTGTCACTAAGTAAATACTAGGGTTTCTCTGCCCCCTGCTCTTGTATTTTCTAAGAGATCCTTATGGCATTGCAAAAATCTTTGAAAACCTGATTGTTCTCTTAAGTCTCTGGTAAGATGGGTTCTGATTCTCTGTAGGATGGGAATATTTTTTTTTAATTTTATGTTAAGTTTTTCTCTACGATTTGCTTTTTTTTTTTTAATTGTTGCTGCTTTTAAAAAGTGTAAGCTGTCCTGAGTTGCTTGGAATTGTGGTGTAGAGAGTAAGGAAGATGTCCTTGATAGAAACATGCAGGAATTGTTACCTAGGAAAAGGGCTTTAAAACATGTTTTAAAGACAAGATAATATTCAAAAATGGCCCAGACAGATGCCTCCCTGATTCACTGGGATATAAGAAGACTTGCAAGATTCTGTCATTGTAGCCAATTTCCATAAAGGTATTTCTAGTCTTCCTGTGGATTATTTTCTCATCTGGCCTACCTAGTTGGGCTAACTAACCTTTTAAATCAATCCAATCATTTAACAATCCATGCGGATTTCACTGAAATTCCAACATCTTCTATGGTTGGGTCTTCTGGGTTTTGATCCAACATTCAAAATAATATAAATAATTATTGCTAATAGGATTATTTACAAGAGAAGTACTTAACTAGATGATCCTCAGTACTCTTGTGGTAGAGTCATCAAATAAAATTTCATTTCCAGAAAGACGCTGTTCATCTATCACATTGGAGAATGTGTTCCCCCCCCCCTTTTGGGAGGAACAATTTTAGGAAAAGTACTTTGCAGCAAATCAGAAATGGTGGAAGGAAAATGTTTAAATTGTCACCTCCTGGGAAGTAGAGTGAGAAGGATAATCTGTTATATACTTTTGCTAAAAATTCAGCTAAAGGCGGATACTCTTGAAAGAAAACTAGACTCCTTTCAAATGAAAGGCATGTCATTTGATTATGTTTCTACATGAAATGTAGAAATCAACCAATGGAATAGCTTGCCTTCAGAAGTTGTGGGTGCTTTATCACTGGAGGCTTTCAAAAAGAGACTGGACAACCATTTGTCTGAAATGGTATAGCTTCTCTTCCTTGGGCAGGGTTTGGACTAGAAGATCTCAAAGATCCCTTCCAACATTATTATACTATGTTCTATGTATCAGCATATATTTATAGCCGTGCCTCTTGATGTAAATTCCTTAAAAATAAAGGCTATAATTTTTAAGTCTGTTGATCTTCTGCTCCGTTTACATAGGCATGCAACTTTGTATATTTAGTTTGAACTGAAGAACTTTGTTACAAACACCTGGCTCCAATAGGAAGCTTTAAAAATATAAGATGAAAGGATCTCCTTTATAAAATGTACCCTATTCTTCTATTTTTGCTTTTTCAAAATACATTTATGACTTTCCTTATTGCGACCCTACATGTCCCTATGTAGAGGAAAAAGACACATTAGTAGCTGCACACTCACAACCTCAATTCACCAAAGCATGCACCAGATAAGTACCTTTAATTATACAACTGTGTATTATTTCACAACCAGTACTATGTAATTTTGTCCTATAAACTTTAGAGGCATGTTTCACAGCTAATATTCTGCATAGGCCAGATGGAGTCCATTGAATCATTATATAAAAAGTGAAATAATACCTGGCTTTAGCCACACTCATTCATGTTGATTAAATATTATATTCACTGAATTGTACTTCTCCCAAAAGTCATTAGGGTTTTTTTTTCCAGAAAGAAAGATAATTCTCATCACCAATGAACTTGGCACAATTAACATTCTTCAACATTACAGAGATGGTATGATTATCTTAGAATTAAAACTGAATGAAATACCTGCTCCGTGGAATCATATTAATATTAAAGCAGTATAATTATTAAGCCGTATTCATAAGGATTCACTTGCATACAATCTTTTTCTTCCTATTACTGAGGCTAGATGAACATTTCCACGAAGAAAATAACTACAGTAAGCATTTATATAAGAAATCCCTTACATCCAACATCTATACAAATGGAGTAAGCAACTTAAATTTTCTGCCTTACTACAGTAAATATCTTTCTATTCACCTTGTCTCAACATAACTGGTACCAAGTTGCACCAGCCATCTAGTAGAGCCAGTGAAGTTCTACAGAAAGTGGCCTTGATTTAATATTCATAGAGAGCCATCAGGTGCCTTTATATACCTAGAAGTAGATATATAATTCTCTCCCCCAAATTGGTGCCTTTTAATTACTTTTAATATGTTGGACAATTTTCCTTGACCATGAATGTGGATTATAGAGATTTAATTCAGCGAGAGAGACCCCTAGTTAGGAAGCCTTGATGGCTAAAGTAATAGTCTTTTGATGTATAAGAATCAAATGGAATTCTCATTTCTTGGTTAGAATTTGAAAGATGTACGATGAAAAATGACCCAGCTGCTCTACTTGTACGTAGAACTTCTTTGGGAGGATTGCTGCAGCACACCCTAGAATAACTACATAGACTGTCCACAAACTTCAACTAGATTAAGGTACAATAATCCATATGGCAGCAAGCATCACCCCATACATGCACTATGCAAGATGAACCTCTGGGGGCATCCTTACCCTTTATTAGACTGTGAGGCCTAAATGTCCCAGGATAAGGTGGCTCTAACAACTATGTCCTCTTCACGTCATTGGCAGGTATATGTATACACATATATACACATATATATATACATATACACACACACACACATATATATACACAAACATATACACATATATACACACACATATATGTATATGTGTGTGTGTGTGTGTAGCAGAAGTCATTGGAGTGATTGGCATACAGGGTATGAGAAGTTTAGCAAGTGAACTATTTTCAGTACATCTCCATATACTTAAGGGCAGACACTTTGGCTGGCTGTATAAAGAAGGAGAAACTGCTAGACCTGCGAATGAATATCAATGACTGGGGCTAGGTATATCCTGTTGAATTAAGACCCATCTAAGAAATTCATCTAATAAGCAAGTTGCTTAAGAGTTTGGCCTGACTTTGTTCTACTTGTGTTTCTTACAGCTCATTACTTCCAACTTTTCTACCACCCCCCTACTGAATTTGACCTATGGAACTTGTGTGGATTAAATGAAAGAATTAGATAGTAACACTCTTGTGGCTCATTTATTGTTGATGGTGAGTCAATCAAATTCTGTTTTCACACTGTTTCCTGGCTTCCCCATCTGTGTGAATTCATGACCCAGTTTTTTATATGTTCCACGCTGTTACATTTTCCCCTTGGAGTTTAATCGCTTCTGTTTCACATTTGGGTGCTAAAAACCTGCACAATTCCCTTCAGCTACAGTGCCTATTTATATTGCTGTAAAGTATGTTTGTAGTGAGATGATTAATAATAAAGGGAAGAAAATTAAACAGAAATTAGCGGCTCTTTATATAGAATCTGGTTACCACCCAAGTCTGCCTTCTGAGGTAGTGGGAAGCAATCGTTTTGGAGTAACCCCATTATATGACCCATCCCTTTCTGCTGCACAAGAACAGTTATTGGCTGACAGAAGTCTATCCATCCAGTGATATCCTTGATAGCAGCCAAAATATCAGTTTGTTAAGGCTGTATATACTGTATAATAAGCCTCATAATCAGTGTCTTTTCCACTGAAGTAATTCCAAGAATATCTTTAAGTCTTTGCATAGAGTTGTGGTCTCTTTCGGTTTATCTAATATAAATAAGCCATGACTTCTCTATACAAGGAAACATCTACCAGATGAAGTTAGCTTGCATGGTAAAGGCATTAAGTGTCACAAATTCTTACCTAACACCTACTGTATGACAATACTCAGAGATCCTTAGTGTATTGGATTGATATGTACATGGTAGGCGCTTTGGCTATATTGAGAATATTGAGCTGAATTAATCCAGCCCACTTCCGTTTTTGGTGTCTCTCCCCCCCCCCAGATTCTTGTTTTCAGACCTGACACCATGTACTTTCTATTTAAATTTGTTATATATAGCCACATCATGAATAACTATGACAGCTCTGCAAATATGACTGAGCTACATTAGGTAAACTAGCTAAATGTCACTTGGTTTTCTTTTCCTAAAATGTTCTATTAAAGATTACAATAAACAAATAAAATAGATAAAGAAGTAACTTCCCCCTTCGTCCCAACAAGTGTATATACAATGTTAACAACTTATCACCATCTCTTAAAATACAACAATCTCTTCAGCCCAAAACTCACTTCACTCTCTATAAACATAACCTAAACATTCTCAAAATCCATGCTAATCAGCCAAAATCCATTAAGGGGCACCAGAAATAATCACATATCTACAGTATTATAAACCAAATCTAATAAACTTTTTTTTTTCTTACATTCATATCTCCTTTTCTATTCTTAAATAAATCTCACAAACCTGATCAATGAAATAATATTAATAACGCCCCCAATAAATGTTACCAGAAATAATAGCATAACTATTTTAATCATTTTACAATGTAACAAATAACCTCTTTCCCATATAATTCTTTATCATTGAAAACAAAACTTTAAAATATTATCTTCCAATCCTAATCAGAAAATTGCTCAAATTGCCAAAAATAACAAAAAGTCTTACTAGTGAAAGGTGTAGCACATAAATTTAATAAATAAATAACATGACATAACATAACATAAATAACAACCTTTTTAAAAAACTTGGTTATATAACCCCACTCCACAGATAATCCTTGATTTACAATGATTCATGACTTTAATTATTAAAATATTAGCCAGCTTCCTTGTTGCTTCAGTTCACTTAGTACAATTTCCTACTCATAATCTCATTACAAAGTCCACATTTAAGTCAATTTCATCCTTGCCCAGTTAAGCTCTTTGTGTTCCATAGTATCATCTAAATGTCTACAGAGATTGTCAGCCATCCAGGTCATGGTTGTCCCAAAGGTGCTTTTTCAAGAGGCAACTGGACTTTCTGTTTCGTCTTTGAAGACGTTTTGCTTCTCATCCAAGACAAAGAAAAACCAGAAAGTCCAGTTGCCTCTTGAAAAAGTACCTTTCGGATAGTATCATCTAGTATTTCAATATTGACAGAAATCTTTAAGAGTATCTTCTGGATCACGTTTCACACATATCTCTCAATGCAGTCATTTTTTTTTGTGCCCTCTAATGTCCAATCCTCAAAATCCCAGCTTATCACATTATTCCCCCCCCCCGCCAAGAATAGTCTAGGTAGCCTAGGTGGCGCAGTGGTTAGAGTGTTGAACTGCAGGCCACTTCTGCTGATTCAATCTAGCGGTTCAAATC
>JANHFL010001345.1:178147-199160 GCA_032468155.1 Oxyrhabdium leporinum
GCAGGCAGGCAGGCAGGCAGGCAGGCAGGCAGGCAGGCAGGCAGGCAGGCAGGCAGGCAGGCAGGCAGGCAGGCAGAACATCAGTCAAAAAAAAAAGACCATACCATGGGCTCGATAAGTGAGAAGGAACTTGAAATTAAATTCCCCTCATTCAAACCAAATCTAAAATATTTGTCTTCTGATCCTCCAATGTATCAACCAGTAAATCCTATGCAAAGAAGGTGTAAAGGTAAATGCACAGGTACAGAGATGGAGTCATTGTTCCTCCCTGCTTTTCTCTACTCCTTTCTAGTCCTGTAAGCTTTTCCATATATGTCCTGACACAAACTTGCTTTTTACCCAATCATTTTATCTCTGCTTATGCTCCCATTGACCAATCAGGCCTGGCTGGGGGAGACTCTAACCAAAACATTTGCATTCTGGGCTATTAGTTCTTGGCAGTGGGTTATGTAATGGAGATTTTTGTGTTTTCAGTCAATCCCAAAGGTGCTTTTTCAAGAGGCAACTGGAGAACCATGACCTGGATGACTGAGAATCTCCATAGACATTTTCAGTCAATCTTCCTCTTCTGTTTCTTTTCTTGAAGGACTTTTTGGTACTCACACAATATATTAACTATCTGTTCTCCATGTACCCCATTAAGCATATGTAGAAGGTGGTATCAGGGCCATAAAAAGAGTTAATTAAGTAATCACATTAAGCATGTTGTGCAAACTGAGCTCTTTAACCATTAATAATGCAGGTGAGATTCACATTGCAGACACTGGTGTTAGCTAAGCATATTGGGACAGAAGACGTAGCCTTCAGAAAGAATTAGGAAATCCTAATTCTAAGTCTAGCCTGCACTGAAATAACAAGATTTTATTAGCAAACAACAAAACAACAACAACAAAACCCTCAACCAAATTTTACTTCACAAATACTGGTAGTCCTCGACTTACAACAGTTCATTTAGTGACCATTTGAAGTTACAACAGCACTGAAAGTGACTTATGACTGTTTTTCACACTTACGACCTTTGCAGCATCCCCATGATCATGTGATCAAAATTCAGATGCTTGGCAACTGTTTCATACTTATGACCGTTGCTGTGTCCCAAGATCATTTTGCAACTTCCTGACAATCAAAGGCAATGGGGAAGCCAGGTTCACTTAATAACTAGGCTACTAACTTATCAACTGCAGTGATTCATTTAACGCCTGAGGCAAGAAAGGTCATAAAAGGGGGCCAAACTCACAACCAATGTCTCACTTAACAACATAAATTTTGGGCTCAATTGTGGTCGTATGTCGAGGACTACCTGTAATTTTGATGTGGCCAAGATGCTATAAAAATTTGCATAATTGATACAAAGCACTCCAGTTATGCTGAGGAATTCTCTACTTATCTTTCTGAAAAGCATTACTTTTGACTGAGGGATTTTGATGGTATATTAGGGGGAAAACCACATTCCTAACATTAAGAATTGTGGAACTAATGATCCATTTGGCTTCCCTTCATTGGATTTATTCAAGTAAAGATTAGACAGACACTTTTGGGATGTTTTAATTTGGATACTTGTACTAAGCAGGGGGTTGGAGCCAGTGGTCTAAATGGCTCTCTGATAAAACTATTGCCTCGATGGTAAATACAGCAATCAGACACACAACTATACACTCTCCTACCTTCCCTCACACCAGCATTTTGCTATTATGGATAGAATTGTAAAAGATTTAAGAATTTATTTCTCCAGAAATCCAATCTACCAACCTGTCTATGATTCAGACTGTTTTAGATCTGAGTTCATTTTTAGAAGTTAGCATCAAAATGATTAATCATCATTTAATCCAAGATATTAATCCAAGATATTGCACAAACAGAGATTGAGTTGGACTCAAGTTTAATCATAACATCAATGAGATTTAGGATAGTAACTTGCCTCATTTAGTTCCTTCTTATTAAGACTGAATTTAAATTCATTACTTCCCCTCTTTTGTTTTGTAAAATTTGAATATTATTTTCATACACAGAATGTTCTGGATGCAATTAGATAGCACTGATAGCATATGATGATCATTGCATTACAATGCTTAGTGAAAAATTATGAAATGGTAATATAAAGACTATATTCCTTAAAGCAGTTACCTGGCACTTCACTAAAGGTATCAGCAATTCATCTCTCACAAAGAGACCAGCTGGGTCTTTCCTAAGCAATCTTCCCACTTATTCTTGATTCTCATGAAGGAACACACCATTCACTTCAAGTTCTCACACAGAAACACAAGGATCCCCCCAAGACAAGTCAGTTACTCGCCTTTATGTTAGCAGCAAAGTAATTCTCTCAAAGAACCAGTTATCCTGGAGGAAATTGGTGACTACCTAGCTAGCATTAAATGGTTTTTTTCCCCCAGAAAGTCATTCAATAGGAGGAGGTAGGTAGTTTTGGAGCCAACCTTCAAAGTTGGCAAGCAATAAAATCTTTTTCTCACTTTTCTGTATATAGATTTTTATAATGCCAGGGTTATTTTGCCTTGTTTTTATTTTGACCAGTTTAATTCTTACCACGTTTTTTGGATTCTAATTGTTTTGGACTCATTCTGATATTTTCCACAAATGTGGATTTTTCTTTTTCTACAAAGTGGATACAAACACGTTCATTTAAATTGTATTGATTTTCTGAATCAATTTAAACTTTTGAACACAATCAGGAAGAACACATGCACAGGGTTACCTTCCCATTCTAGACACAAAAGAACTTATACTGTATATATACACACATATACTTTATAGACATATAATCTGAAGCTATTGAGAACCTTAGGCCTCAGATTTTCTTGAGTTGCTGGAGTCAAGTGGCATACAAATTTAATAAATTATTATTATTAATTGCATATATATATTTCTCCGTGCTTGGTGACAAAAAAACTGCCTGCCTTAACTATTCAGAGGCTTCATTAAAAATACACATTGTTACCGTCTTTTTGCTAGCCTTACCTTTCTGCTATAATGACAAAAAAGATCACCTCTCTCTGGGCACTGTTATTCTGAGTGCTGCAGCATCATCTCAGCTCTGGGTTTGGGATTTCAGCTCACAGCTCTACCTTTCTGCACTGAATAAATAGAAAAAGATTAGTCGTGTAGCAGCTATTGATTTAGTGGTCTTCCTTTTAAAAATTACATTTCCTGCTATTGTTCTTTAAAAAAGTTATTACTCAAGAAAATTGGGACACATTCAACTAGGAAGTGATTAACTCCTTCTTACCACTGTTGTATTGTGTGCCATGTTTATAGCTCAGTAGTACAATGATGACTAGTACCCATAAAGTGAAAAATCATTTTTCTTTAATATAGGAAATAAAACAGCTGGGAGAGAGATACAATGTGATCTAGGCAAGCGGACACACACTTGAACTTATTGACTATGACGGAGAGGCTTCAAAACATTTATACAATGTAAAAAGCTGAAAGGATGGTCTAATGCTGGATTTGGGACAGATAATATCCTTACCAGTGCCCAGACGCTACAAGGGGCCCATAATCCACCTCTCAAATCTTTTGATCTTTCTGCAAGAGCTTCTTGCAATTGCTGCTTATTCTGCTATTCCTTTAAGCATGAAAAAATAATAATAATAAGGAAAGCATTTTACTTATCTTATGCTTTTCTTTAGGATAGTAGCACAGGTTGAATTCAAATGAATGGCCTTGAGGATCTGGGCTGACATCTGTCTAAGAGGGCAGCTATAATCACTTGTCACTCTAAGCTTCGATTTAAAGGGAGGCAATGTTTTTGGTTCTGGTTATGGGGGGAATATGTATGTATAGCCGTGTACATATTTATGCTTCCTCACTTCCGAAATCCATCTTATTGTAGGTAGTCATAACAAAAATAATAGAGAACAATGGTAGGTAGGTTGCAGACTGCTCATTTCAATTCAAAGAAATAAAAAATCTTGCTTTGACTGCTATAAAGTACTCTTAATTCCACAAATAATGAGTAGCTTCTAGCAAGAAGGAAGGAAGGATTACTCAACTCCTCTAAAAAGTTCTTTAGGGTATATTGCAGAGGACATACACTTTTACTATTACTTTAATAAAATAACTAAGCACAAAGATATCTTATTCTCACTATATTGTTTATTCTTATAGTGATATTATAATGCCACTCCTTGTGGGTAGTTTTAATTTCACAAGATGTCATTCCCACAGTTGTTGTTCAGCCCAAAAGAAAGGCAACAACTGAGTCCATGCTTCTTCTGTCATCCATCCAACAGAGGTTTATCAATCCTCAGTGTGATATAAAATATTTTGAATCAGTACCATACAAATATACTAAAACAAGTAAGTCCCCTTTTGTCTAACATAAACCTTTGTTCCATTATTGTCTAAAATGTTATCTTCATGCCAACATCTCTATCGTTTCTTTTACTTTCAAGGCATTAAAAGGCTTGTGTGCCTTCTGCATTAAGATATTTGAGGTAGGAGGGAGGGATTATAGTTTAACAGTAATTTGTACGATCTAGAGCAGTTTTCCACTTAATTTCACTAGCATGTGTGTATGGAGATAGATTTAATCTATCTTGGTCAATGTATGTTAACAACTCAATTATTGAAGTTAAATTGACTCCACAAAATTTGCTTCATTTTGATAAACCAGATCTCATAGTTATGCATTTAAGTTGCTTCTTTTTTCTTTTTGTAAATACGGTGATACTTTATGGATAAATCCTATGACCTACTATATAGGCAAATATGTATGCTGAATTGGGCACCGGAACTGCTGTGCTGACAAAATGCCACCATTTTCAGCATTGCATGCCATCCTGAATCAACTCACTCTAAGCATAACAATCAAGACTGATAGCATTGTTGACCACTTTGGTAGAGAACTGTCAGATTGGGTGATTGGTAAAAGAAAGATGATTCACTTATCCTTTCAATAAACACAGGGCCTATAATATCCCTTCCCTGAATGATTGATACCATTAGACTATTTTGGTTGGCTGTGATTACAGCTTCAAATAAAATAAACTGGTGCTCCACTGTTTCATGTGAGATAGGATGGTGTCCACTTTAAGTTTCTTTTTTCTGCCTTGTACTGTAGTATCAGCACAACAAACTACACTTCAGCACCATGGCCAGTGCTGTTATTTCCTGCTGTCCATCTCTTCCCTGAATTTCCATTATTTTTTTAAGCTGGAAAGAAGACGGAAATTCTTTCTCTGCCCTCCCGTTTGTTTACACAAGGGCTTGCTTTGCTGTTTTTAAAAGGCTCTAATTTAACCAAGCCATTGCTTCCATTGTCACCAGCATCGATATTTTCTCTTTCTTTTGACATTTTAAAAAATTTTTTTACATGTCGCCTCCAAAAGGGTATAATTTTATACAGTTAATACTAAGCAATCAAAGACAAAGGCTGAATTCCTGTGAGTTAATCAGCCCTGTCTCTTTATCATGGCCCTTTCAATTCAGTGAAAGAACTGGTAAAGTCCACAAGGCAAAAAGCTATTGTTTTATTTTTCTTTTAAAGAAAGTGATAACTAACATACCAGTTGTTGTCACACACACACACACCCAAAAAAAAGAAGAAAAAGAAAGCCCACCAACACCCTGCAAATGGGATCTTCTGTGTGAGTATAAAATAAGATAAATTCCTTCTTTGTGCATCACTGCATCTCTTTCATATTACGGAAGCCTTTGCTTGCATGGCATATAGCACAAAAATACCACTGGGTGAATATAGGGATAAGGAAAAGACTTTCAAGTATGAGCTCAGCGATGATGCAATACTGGCATCTCTTTACAGTGCCACTTTTCATTCTCATAAATAATTCCAGCTGAATTAAAAAGGGTTCGTTCCCTGGTTAGGAGATATAAGAGTACAGACTCTGGAAATTGAAGTGTTATAAGGAAGACATAATTCAGTTGGATCAGACTTTCATAGGTAAGCATCTTCTTAGGGAACAGAAAATATTCCTGCCAATTTGCTTCCTATTATTTTTTTCTATAATTCACAGAAGTTGCTGTTCATTTCTGCTGCTGCTTCTGGGGCAGTAGTTAAGGAAAAGTTCAAATGCAGCCTCAGGCATGGAAGCTTACTGGGTGACTTTGGGCCATTTACAATCTCTCAACTCGACCTATCTTATAAGATTTTCATGCGGGAAAATGGAAGGAAGGAAGGAATGCCTCATGTATTGCCCTTGAGCCATTGGGGAAGAGGCAAAGTAGAAATCTAGTTACGTCATCGTCGTCATCATCATTGTCATCCCATCAAATGAGATTTGACATTGCAATTGTATCTTTCAGAGGAACTTAAATAATTTTAAGGAGAAAAAATACAGTACTGACAAGACAAAGAACATTGGTAATTTTTCAGCTCTCTTCCTTCCTGTCCACTTAAAAGGCTGCTAAAAGTAAAACACATTATTTTATTAAGATATATTAATTGGCTAGTGACAGAGGACTTTTGAAATTACGCAGATAAGTCCAGACTTCTTCTTTCATTTACTAATCTCTAAAAATGTCACTGAACTGTGGTTTGCTTAACTGTTTTCTTGACTAAGCCATAATTGGCAGGACTCACACACAATCCTAAATACATCTAACAAGTCACCAAAATTTACAATGTAATTTAGCACAACATAGGGATAGCTGCTACTTTCAGGCACAGATATTGATATTTACTTTCAATAGAAATCAAAGGAAGTATGTACACAAATCTAATTATTTATATTATATAGTTAAAAAGCAGGTAGACCATCTGGGTTGCTGGGACATAATTATTTTGAAGATCTTTCTTATAAAGCAAAACTAGAGAAACATTTTGCTAGTGAAAAGATGCTGAAAGGGAGGCAGAGATGTATACAGTAAATAACACATTTAATGTGCCACATTTCGAGCAATATTACAACTTATATTTTTTCCTGCACAAAAGATAAGAAAAATGTGAGGAGTAAGAAGTTCAAAAGAAACTAAAAGATAATGAGAAAACTTATCTTCTCACTGGTGGGTGAGCCCATAATACAGTACTTTGGATACGGCTTCCTTGGTGGTAGCATCTAATTGTTTATTATTTTCCTTGTTTAATTATGCCTAACATTGAATCTTGCTTACACTAGCTGAGGATTCACATGTTCCCTTAGTTCCATTTCAAGAAGCTTTGCTATTCCATTCTCTGTTGTGGTTATCCTGCTTTATTTTTGGAATGTTATATGGTTCTATTGTTTGTGTTTCATTTAATATTCCTGCATTGGGATTCGTTTTAATAATAAAATGTGGATAATACTTTCTATCAAACAATCAGTCAATCATAAATGCAAGAGAAAATATATAGAAATAATCCCTCACTCTGGGAGTGATGCAGCATGATACTTGTTATAAAACCATAAACTAGAATGTGTTCATAATCTGTATAAAATAGGCTCATGATGTATAGAATTCTCGTCATTATCTGTCTAGTTATGTGGGGTTGCATTGCTCTCAAACAGGGAACAATCAGGGGGACCAGACTGTTCATTTATTCTGTCCTGTGGACGATTTTTAGTGATAAGCTGTTTTTCTGAGCATTAATATATAGTGTTGTTATTCGATGTCAGTGGTTTAAAAATGCTGATCATGCCAGTGACAGCTTAAATGGCTGCAGACTATCCTTCCCCTTCTTTCAGCCGGCAGTTGGCTGCTGTAATGGATGGAAGGCTGACAAGTTATATTCAGAAACAATGGAGACTCACAGAGGAGCAAGCAAGCCTTGTAATTTGAAGGAAGGGGTGGGCCAGTAACACGAATTCCAACAGCAGCAGTGTTTCTCTTCTGCTTGGTCCATGGTCAGCTTTCACCATAGGCAAAAAAAAGCAAAAATCAGAATTGCCCATGCTGATAGGGAGTTGTCTGCAGAACATTTTCAATGCCTTGGAGAAACAAGGAGCCTGATCTGAAATCCCAAGGAGGTTGATTGCATGGCTATTTGCCCAATTGCACTTGCTTTTTAGATTCAAGGAAGAAAGTGAGAGAACTAAAAGCTGCTTTTCATCTTTTCTAACATGCTCTGTAGTTATAACCTTTGGGGAGCAAAAAGCCACCCAATGTAACTTGATCTCTCATTCTCCTGTTCACCAGCAAGCGAGGCTTCTCATCCAGGCAAAACATATTTTGGGATGCTTGCCAAATCTTTTTTCCCCCTTCTATATTGCAGTTTAACCAGCCATACAATGCAAATGGCTGGTCCCAAACATGGAATGAGGTGGGCTGGTGGAAGTAAGAAAACCTGTGTAGTCACTTCTCTGAAATAGCAGGTTACACATTGCAGAACAATTCATTCGTTAGGATTATATCTCATCTTTCCTTGACGAGTTCAGGTGGCATTTACAAAACTGCCTCATCCAATTCCTTCCCCTCTGCCCAATAACAACCCTATGAGGTAAATTGATCTGAAAGAGTGACTGACCAACATTGTCCAGTGAGCTTCTATGCCAAGGATGGATCTGGATCTATAAACATCTGCAACTAATTATGATGATACCAAAAGGCGAACCTGTGCATCATGATGTCAGCTCCGCCCCTTTGATTTTACATTGTGATGTAGCATGCAAAGAGGAGCCGTGGTGGTGCAGTGGTTAGAATGCAGCATTGCAGGTTGATTCTGCCGACTGCCAGCAGTTCGATTCTGACTGGCTCAAGGTTGACTCAAGATCTCACAGAAGTAAAATGGAAACAAAGCAAAATCAGAAAAATGCAGACCTCATAGAGCAATAGAGTCTTCCCCCCTTTTTAATCCCATATTGGAATATTCCACTTAAATTCCAAAAATGGAAAGTGCTGAAATGAGCTCCTGATTTATGATCAGCATACTCAGGTTCTTCTTAAAAATGTCATAATGGCCTATTTATAATATAATGAAATGATTATGCACAAAAACAAAATACCCTGCTACTGATTCATTGTACCACCACCCCGCCCCCCATTGCTATTGTAAAAGCTAAAATAAAAGAGGCATCAGAATCAAGGATGGATATGACGTTTTCAGTATCTGGTAGCATTGCTAGCTTGAAGATACACCATCTTCTCTAACAGAAATATGATTTCCAATAAAATTGTATTTCTTTTATCTAGAGCAATACCTGAGCGTCTTTACATAAGGAATCTCCAGTTTCTCCCCCCCCCCTTTCCTTTTTTCTTCTTTTTAAAAATGGGAATGGTGTTGATTGAGGTAGGCATTCCAACTTCAAAGTGATAAAAAGATTAAAGTGTTAATGACTTGGACACAGTGCAATCACCAGCCAGGAGACAAGGTAGATGAGATGGGTGGTGCACCTTCACAGGCATGAAATCTATGGGCCTAATTCTGCAATGTTATTTGAATTTCTACCCTCAGTCTTGGTGTCCTTCAGTTGTGCAGTGTGAATAAAATTTTTAAATAAGGCACTAACTGAAACAGTCTTTACCTATATGTTGCTATTGTTCAGAAAGCCTACTGGCACCAGCAAACTTTATTGTCAAACAATAGCTGTTGGAGAATTTCTACTTGAGAGAATCCTATTTTGGGAAGCTTTATTAGGAAATGGAGGGCTAGAAGCTCCTATACTTTTAGTCTATCTGCAGGGGCTTAGAAGGCATTGGGTGAAAAGGAGTTTGAATTGAAAAGCCACACAGGATTGGCTGAATTCAGCAAATGCAGACTCTTCAGTAGATATTCTGTGGTTGCATGAAGAATTTGACTATTTGATTCTCCAAAAGTCACAAGTTTTTATTGTGCATATAGCTCATTGTTCTGGTGCAAAAGCCAATTCATTATTTATATAGACAGGAAGTTTTTACACAGAGAAACACTAGTAAGCAGGGGAAAAATAATTCAGACAGATATTGTGTGACAGAGGAAGTCGATTAGACTGAGATAGAATTGTAACAGTGGCTGTAAGGTTGATTCCACCCCCCTTTGCTAGTTCCATGTAACTGCTTCTAGATTGATTAAGGTATCTGTAAGCAGCAAATCTGCCTTTTAAGGAAAATTTATAAGAGACACATCTGCTAGGCAAAAAGAGACTTTTGATATTGTGTTTATACTGTGTAGGCTGGGGGTGCTGTGTGAATGAAAGTGTAAGTATTGAAGTTGTTGGAGGAAATTGGACACAGAGCTGAAGAAAGAATCCTGGAGAAAGGAGGAATGTGCAACTGAAGAATCAGCAGGTCAGAAAGGGAGATCTTTGGAATGGACTGGATGGTGAAAAGACTGAAGCTGCATTTGGAAAACAAGAATCATTGTGAGAAAGAATGGCCAAGGTGTAGGATTTCCAAGAGGCCCAGGAAGGAATTGTTGTTCCACAGTAATAACTAATACCTGTGAGTCAATCGTTAAGTAACTCTAAAAAGAACTATATGTGCATATATAGCTATTCAGTAATTTGTTAATTGAGCCACTGCCTATTAGGAGTAAGCACAAATTAGTTACCTGAGTGGCAATGTAACACCAAGAAACACTTTAGTTTGTAAAAAAAACAA
This sequence comes from Oxyrhabdium leporinum, assembly GCA_032468155.1. Lineage (NCBI taxonomy): Eukaryota > Metazoa > Chordata > Lepidosauria > Squamata > Cyclocoridae > Oxyrhabdium > Oxyrhabdium leporinum. The sequence goes on from JANHFL010001345.1 coordinate 188,618, forward strand.
GTGTATGTGTGTCTTGATAAATTCCTGCCCCTTTCCCATTCTCTGGCAGACCTTCTCAAGGCAAATTATCCACCTGTTGAATCGTGTCTAATATCCAGTGTGATTGTTGCTCTTAAATGGCCCCATCAATGAGAGCAGCTATGTTCTAAAAAAAAATCCACTTGAAGATTCTTAAGACTCCTTAACATGCCCATGTATTGTAGACTGAAGCAAAATAGCTTGCATGCAACAAAAGCAGGCTTCCTATTTTGAGCATTTGATTTCAGCACTGGTCTCAATCTGGCCAAGGACACCCCTGCTAATAACTGCCTGTTGATTAACAAGACTCAATCGGATGGCAGTTTGAGTCCTTCGTGGGGAATGAATACTCCATTCAAAGAAGCTGTTCCTTTTTCCCAAAGCCTAATTTTTCCTGAACCAGGAGCACCTTTGTGTAATCAAGACAGGGTTTTGGTTTGGTTTGGTTTGGTTTCATCCATCCCTTGATCTCCTTAAGGAAAATGGTTAAAAAGAAGTTAGAAACTGAATTTAAATCCTGAGCAAATGATTTAAAATTTTACTGTTGAAAATTTATCTGGCTAAGAATTCATGCATCTTCCATTATCTTAATTAGGCAAGAACCAGTTGTGATCATTCTGACTTCTACAGGTTTCTCCAGAAGTAAACCACTAGGAAATGCCAAGCCCCAGGAGAATAGATAGGATTGTAGGCTAAAGGAAGCTATGTGCGAATAGGCGGCAATATAAATTTTCTAATAAATATTTTTAAAAAATCTCTTCCTCCATTCTTCAGCTCAGAGGGAATTAAGCTTTTTCTGCACACGTTGCCTTTGCATCCACCACCATTTTTCTCCTCTGCATGAGTCTGCATGTCTCAACTGCATACCTCTTCTCCCTTCCCTCACTTGCACCTTCTGTTCTGACTGCCACTCCATTCATACGTTCAGTGGAAGATCAGTTCCAGTGTACATCTGCTCCACAGATCATGAAGGCAGGCCAAGGAAACATCATGGCACCCATCAGAAAGCCAGCTGGCAGGGAAGCCATTCTCTTCTTGTTTCTCTAAGAAGCCCCGGTACTTTGAACTGGCCAGGATGGCAGGAAATTGTTGGTTTCTTGGTAGTCAGTGTCCCCTTGAGCCTGTCTTATTTACTTTTTCTTTACTTATAATTTTTTTTAAAAACTGTACATCTGCCTCAGAGAGGGACTCTGGATAGCATACAAGCAAAAACATTAAAAAGTAAACACTGTATGTAAAGTTTACAATTTAAAAGGGAAGGATGGATTAAAATTTAATATTAAAGATAATTAAAAGGTAAGGGGAGGCTTTCAGGACACTAACTGACCACATCTTCCTCCAGCCCCAATCAAAGCCACAAAGCCACATTTTTACACCCATCTGAAACACCCCATTCTCCTTCTCCCAAATATGTTTAGTCAATATTATAAAAGCAGTATGACAGTATGATGCTGTCCTCTCTGCACCCCTCCCCTCCCATACATTTTCTAATTTAGGCTGGCTGATTGTCGCTGCTTTCACAATAGACCTTGACTTCTAGGGAGCTCTCCTGTGTTCCAAGTCACTGGCTTGGCAATTGGAAGATGCTGTACAACCACTGGCTGTTCCAGGAAAGAAGGATGTGAGGGGAAGCCTGCCAAAACCCTCTACAGAGAAAGGAAAATGAGTGATACATCTGGTCACTTATGTATTAGATCACAATGTGTTTTATTAGGGGACAGGAAGAAGTGAGATATGAACTGGGTGATGGCTTTTGTATATTCTGCTGTGTGCACGATCTCCATACCAGCTGCTAACTCTCTGAATAAGGGAAAATAATACAGACCTGGAAACTGTGACACACAGAAGAGTGAGCAGAGCACTTAATGCAGGAGGAGCAGCTGGCTAAAGGCCCTTGCTGTCAGCGCACACATAAGAACCATGCAAATGCATTCAACCCTGTCCAGAAAACTTCATAAATGCCCTCGAACTATTAGTCTCTCCTTTATTTTATTTTTAGAAGCAAAAATGTAGCAGTGACAGGCATATCTAATTTGCACTCATTTTTACCAGTGAAAGCACACGCACAGACACACATAAATCCATTGGAAGTTTGGCTGTAGACTTATTCTAGCAATCAAACAATTCCCTTTGTGCTCCTGCTACAGACACTGGAATGATTATGTTTGAAACGATTTGATTATTTAAGACACGGAAGTCATACGTATTTTGCACTGGTAGGAAAAAAAAAGTATTTCTTTTAAAAATTGAAGAAGTAAATGTTAGAAACTTTGGCTGGCAGTCTGTGAAGTTCTTTGAAAGAGTTTGATCTTGTTAAGACAGCAGATAACAACGGTCTTATAGCCAACTGTCTTCACTGGTGCAAGAATACCTACATCACACTCAATAACTGTTTTCTTCAGTGGCCACAACTTAGAGGTAATTCTGTTTCAGGCATCCTTTTAACTATCTCCATTGCCATCCCCATTCCATCCTCAAGCAACAAGTTGCATGTATATATAAAACTTGCCTTATGTACTCTGGGCATCGGATGAACTGAACTATATTTCCTAAAAGCTTATGTCATAATATTGTAAAACTTGAACGTATTGCAAGGCCTTGGTTTGTAACGTAGTTCCTGTTCTGCTATAACTATCTAGCCTAAAAGTGTATTGCAGCAATACAGCCTTCTGTAAAGAGATACTGTACAGACTACTTCTTTCCAATCCACATGATGGCACCTGTGGAATCCATGCTTTCTGTTTTCATTGTCACCGACAAGAATGCAGATTTCATCATGGAGTAAAAATTACGGACACATTACAGTCTCACGGACTTTCAGTTTTTTTCAGTCAATCCCCCTCCCGTTGTACATACTTTGCCACGGGCTGTGCTGAGAGCAGCAGTTGCCTCAACAATTTTATTTGGATCGCCTTGGATGTTTTGAGCGTTTGCCTATGAAATAGTGGCATTTGCTGAAATACTTTGTTTTCTTCTCTTGAGTGCCTTGACATGATGCAAGACCCAGGGACATAAAAGACAATAAAAGGATTGCCACAGGGAGCACCTCTCTGGCCACGAATGACCTTAGAGAAAGATTGGCATCCTGCACGTGAACAGAGAATGATGAATGGGATCAAAAGACTTAACTATTCATATCTGCTTGTCACTCATTCTGTTTGTTTTGGGGAAAAAAGTGTACATTGAACTGAATAGGCCCCTTTTATGCCATTTTCCTTCATCTGAAAATGAATTCACATCACTAATTAGGAGACTAAGTTGTCCTCCCTCTTGCTTGGGAATCGGACCAAAAGCACACAAGGGGCTTTGGGAGGAAGAGGCTACAAATTGTAGCACATTTCCCTCTGCTTCTTTACTTCATTGTTCCTTAAAATATGTTAATGCCTTCAATGTTCTTTGCTATGAACCACTGTGGATCTTTGTATGCTATGAGCCACTGTGGATACTGATTAAGTGGAACTGACTCTTTCTAAATAATGAACTAGCATGCAGGACTAGGTCATAGATGCACTGGCTGGAAGAGACAAGCACAGTCAGGCAATTACCCAGAGGAAAGACTGTCTGGTGGCTGACCACTGCTATGTTCAAAATATGCCAGGAGATGTGCTGAAAGACAGGTGGAGGAATGAGATGGGAGAAGCTGCATCAGGCTCTATTCCAAACTTCTGCAAACCAAAGCCAGCACAGAAGAAGTGCAGCAAGCTCAAATAAGCCCAGGTGATTCTGAATTGATGCTTCATGCTTCAAACCATTAATTTGGAACTTTTTCATAGCCTCTTTTCTTTACTGATCCAGAATGAAGGTCCTTAAATCATCCCTTGAAATTTCTCAGAATGCTGAGCTCCAGATCTGATGCCTCAGGATTACCACTCTATATTCTACACAAAATACCCAGATATCCACTGTAAGAAAATGCTAAGGCTGTAAGATTGAATACACTTCTGCAGCTGCCTTGGAAGTGAATAAAATCCCTGGTGCAGCTTGCCCAATTTGGGAGAAATGTAAATGTTAGTGGCTGTATCTTATGCAACCTGGTAAATATTGAATCTAGGACTTGCTTTATAAATGGTGTCACTGGGTACAACCCTTGAACAGACATTCGGTGGCAATTTATGATAGGACTAGCATTTTTATGTACATTTTTGGACCAGAGGAAGTTTTCATGCCTAAATATTACCAGATCGTGAATGCAAAAATCCGGACAGTCACCAGACAGCTCCGTGTTTACCCCATGATTGATTTAAAGGTTGAATCCAAATTTAAGCCTCAAGCTGAAAAGTCCAATGAGATCAGGATGCAAATGTTTTAAGGAAGCTTTGGGGTTACAAATATTGGACTAAAGATTATATGCTCTTGCTTTTCCTCCTTATTTCAAATCTCTGATAGTAGTTTAACCAACTTTAGAGTTACAGTATATCTCTCTCAGGTGACCTTCAGAAAAAAAAAATGCTTGTGTTTTTCTCCAGAAACACTAAACTCCAAAAATGTCCTGCTGGAAGGTACTCTATGTCAGTGGCCCCCAACCTTTTGGGCACCAGGAACCGGTTCCGTGGAGAGAGGTTTTTCCACGGAACAGAGGTGGCGTGGTTCATGTGATGTCTGCATCCCGCAGATGGGGCTTGTTTGCATGGCCTGATTTCTGGCATGCCATAGACCAATGCTGGTCCACAGACCAGGGGTTAGATACAGATTAACAGAGTTGGAAGGGATCTTGTAGGTCATCTAGTCCAACTCCACCACCCAAGCAAGAGCCCCTACACCATTTTTGACAGATGGCAATCCAGTCTCTTCTTGAAAGCTTCCAGTGATGAAGCTCCCACAACTTCTGGAGGCAAGCTGTTCCATTGGTTGATTGGGTACCCCTGCTCTATGGGCTGCTCTGTAGAGGGGCTGCAAAGTAACAAATTCCAAGGCTGCATCCTTCCAATGATTTCTGATTATGAATGACCACTCCTCACCAGAAAAAAAGGAATAAGCAATCATGATGAATCAGGTGCCACTCTTACACATTCTGCTCCATCTTGGCATTTAAAAAGAAAAGAAGCCAAGATAGAGGTTTTTTATTATTATTATTTTTAAATAGAGGACACAAAGTGACAACATAAATCACGAGAGTAATGAATCTATATTTAGAAAGCAAGGAAGGGCTGCGATGGACACAGGGGAGAGGGAGCAGATTGACAGATACTTGCAGATGCATGGAAATGGTTTTCAGAAGCCTTTGGCGGTGCCCTTTTGGCTATGTCAAGCGAAATGAGAGGCTATCTGAATGCTTTGGCAGAAAAAATGCTCTCTGCTCCTGGAAACATTTTAGCTACGTATTATTTTTTTTGTAAGACTTCCAAAGAAGTCATTTAATCCTTTCCTGTGAAGAATATGCTCCTACAAAATTGCAGAAATTGGGGCAGAGAGGTTGGAAGCACAATTAACTCTAATTAAAGGTAAATAAACAGAAGATGTAGTTTGAAGGTGACTAGTTATGTTGATGAAAATACAGGATGACTGCTCAGACTTCTTCCCATATCATCCCCTTTCCATCCCCCTCAAAAAAAAATGTTATTCAGCCACAGGAAATTTTCTCCCTCAATGCCCTCTGAAAAGTATCATCTCATCTTAATAAGATGGCCAATAGGGGCCATGATGCCAGCTTTCTTTTTTTAGAATTAGAATTACCTTGAGGGAATCATTTAGCCCTTATGTGCCACAGAAGTCATCCGTAGACCTGGTGAATAATAGAGTAGAAGGCAACATTTAAGCCATGAAATGTGGCCTTTGCTCCATGCAGGAATACAAAGTAAAGCAACCCTGAGAGAAGACTGATGGCTTCTAATGAATAGCTTGGTATTTTTGTAGATTTCTGTAGTAATTTAGGCAAAAGAAAAAACAGAGAAAGAGTGAATTAGGTTCTCTTAGACACAGGATGATTGGTGTTTGGAATTTGAAAATTAGTCACTGTCAATATATTACTCTCAAGCGAAAGTGCTTCTGATTTCTTCTCACAGGCACATGGGCTAAGTGTCAAACTCAATTTCATTGAGGGCCACATCAGGGTTGTGTTTGACCTTGGGGGGGGCATGGCCAGGGGGACGTGGCCAGCTTGATGTCACTTGTGTCAGGGCGCCTGTGGCTCCATCCTGAGCTCTGTTTTTGGCTGCAACGGCATCCTGCAACCCTCTGTCAGTGAAAATGGAGCTCGGGAGGGCTACATACAAATCCAAATGCCCACAAATAAGATGTTCATACAGTCATTAAAAAAATCAAAAAGAAAAAAAAATATGGAATGAGGAAATAGACTGAGTGATAAATCCATGATGACCAGTATGGCGTGAAGATGGGAAAGGCAATTTTGAGATGATTATAAGGTTCCAATTTTCAGCTACCCTGGGCCAAGTGTCATAAAACCATGTGGGATGTTTTGCATATGTCTGCTTCTGGATGAATTATTGACCATCGCTGCCTACCTCTCCCATCACGACGTGTTTCTGAAATGTAAGTTGAGCCCATGGCAGGCGAAACATCTCTTAGACAGAGCATTGCATAGCACAGATGCAGAAGGGTGTGTGACAGGCTAATAAAAGTTAATTCACTGTGGGAAGATATTTTCTAAACTAATATCTAGTCAGATCTCCCACAGTGCTTTGCACCTGATAACAGTGACAAAACATCAGTTCCCATATTTTACACCAAAGTGACACCTTCCATGGATAACACAGATGAGAATTAAAATGGAACTGACACAGGCCTGCATTATTCTGCCATTAATCTTGATGTACCGAATCTCATATTTACAGGGATCTTTAGGAAGCAGCAAGTAAATGAGCTGTCTCTTGACCCTCTTCTTTAAAAAATAAAAACAACTTATTTTAAAAGAGCTAGAGTACACAAATATATATTTATGCCAGGCAAATCATGCACAATAAATCATACACAAACATACAGAGACACAAAGCTATTTAGCATCCTTAGCCAGTGAATAAGATGGTTCAAATTGTGTGAAATAAATATGTGAATTGGTGATGCGGAAACTTTATATCTTTATCTAGCTATCGCTTTATCTGAGCACTAAATGGTTGCTCTCCTGAAATTCTGATATGTTTCTCTTTGGATAGGTATATGTATATATATTTAAAAATATCTTTAAAATATAATACCTATTATTGATCTGTGCCTCCCTCCCAATTAAAATACAAAGTGACTGTTAAAGATAACATACACCAACAGTGTAGGTTTGATGATTTCCCGACCTCCCCCCATGCTTGGAACTTTATAGAAGTTTCTGAGACAGATGTCTGTGTACCTCATGCAAATGCAATATTCACCATTGTGTTAAGCACCTCTAGTTGGCATGCATGCACCCACGTGTATATGTACTAAGGGCCAATGTATCTGAAGAACTAAAGGATGATGGGAATTCAAGGGAGATATTTATTATTCCAAGAAGCAAAGTCAATAGGAATCTGGCAGGAAGTTGCAAGTCAAGATCACATGACATCATATTTGATGATCTGCGCCAATTCACTTAACAGTTGCATCTGGAACTGGTGAACTGCTATCATCGATTCCAGATACAACTGCCAGTTTCCCATTGACTTTGCTTCTCGGAAGCCAGCTGTGAAGGTAGCAAATTGTTATTACCTCACCACCAGAGGGTGCAATCATCATAAATGCATGCTGGTTGCCAAGTGCCCAGCTCATGATCACTTGACCACAGGGATGTTGCAATGGCTGTAACTTCAAGGACCAATCATAAGTCTCCATATTCAATGCTAACGTAACTTTGAACAGTTACTGAATGGTTGGTAAGCAAGGAATACCTGTACTTCTATTATATATTTTATATATATATATATAGAATATATAGAATGGCAAGTCATACAATGGCAATCATATAATTTGGCTAACCTTTCATAGCTAGGATTGCTTGCCTATACATCTTGTCCCAGGAAGCCAGTTTGATACTGGTGCTTCTAGTTACAATCCTTATCTTTTTTTCTGCTTCTACAATTCTTTGTCTATAAATATTGCATGAACTAGTAGCGTGGTAACTAACACACTGATCTGCAGATGTTGCTTTATTAGGGTTGTGAGAAGTGAGCTGTAAAAAGCTGGATGACTACTAGATAGCAGAAAAGAAATGCAGAAAACTCAAATTCTTCACTTTTATCCAGAAATGGTTACAACAGAGATGTAGCCTTACAAATCTGCATGTATACAGTAAGCAACCTTGCCAATAGGCTCTTGCAGATTAAGAATGAGTCCCAATATTCATCTATTATAATTAAAAAAGAGTGGCATTTAAATCACAAATATATAGATGGAACAATTTTGGAAGGCCATGCCAAAGAAGCATTAAATGACTTACTTTGGTTTTACAGAGGCTATTAATAATAATAAAAACCCTCTTCCCTCTCCTCTTCAAAAACAAGCAAGAATATAAACAAGGCAAAAATCACAGGATAATGCTATGGTTTAAGTACTTGCTTTCATGTTGGCAAGAGGTCAAAGTAAGTTAATGGTTGAATAACTGCAGTCAGAATACTTCTTGCCAGTAGATAATTGGAAGGTTTGAACACAGATGGTCTGTTGTTCAAATACCAAATAAATGGAAATTAAACATCCACAAATATGTCTGTCTTCTCAATCCCCACAGCTAATCTAAGTTTGTGAGTTTTTCAGAGAGGATGATTTCCTGAATACTAGCCATCTGCTTTGCTTGTGGTACTGCTTGCATGGAACATCATCAACATTATCAAGTGTGTTTTGGTCCTTCCTTCTAATTAACAGGTTTTTCTTTTCTCAAAATTAATATGAAATGAAATGAAGGTCATTCATTCTATTGTTTCATTTGAGTCTTGGATGTTATTGTTATTCATTGTTATGCATATCTACTCAGACATCCTGATAAAAGTCTTACTTTCAAGTAAGTGCAGTTAGTTTAGCTTCAGGACTCGGCAATAATTTGCATACAGTTACAAGTATCAGATTCAAATGGCATTTGTTGCAGAGTGACTCGAGTAAAGAGATGTGTATTGTGTGGAAGCAAAGAGCTAAGAAACTCTGAAAGTCAACAGGAAGTCCAGATAATATATATCCTCTGATAGAAATCTGGTTCATAAACTGTAAAGGAGGAGTTCTTTCTTCAGCAATTAGCTAAACCTACTGTCAAGGTAAGAATAGAAAATTTATACATGTATGGTTAAATCAAAGTCCCTATTATTAAAGAATTCTACAGGGGGGAAACTATTTTTTTAAAGCACTAAATGAGAGATGACGAAAAGCTTTAGAAGGTATTAGAAGTGATAACCAGCTAACAGCAATAATTAACAAGGCTACACCAAACAAGTAGTTATAGGCTTGTAATTAGTGCTGCTAGTAAAATCCAAAATCTCTGGATTAAGTAGATTGTATAACTTCACTAATTTATATATTGTCTTGGAGCAAAGTTTCTTTTCTAAAATGTTGCAGTTTTCTTTTTATTTGTTTCTAGCAGCTTTGGTTTGCTCATGCATCCTTATTTGACCATCAAATCTCTACACAATTTGCAGATGATCAGATGATCCCAAAGGGAAAGTAGCTGGTTGAGGAGCAATTTATAAATTCACTGTTTCCATAAAATTCGAACACCGATTAGCTAAAAAACACTGAATGCATTCACAAAACTATGGATAAGCTTATTGGTCTCTGCACTAAAACTTTGACATAGAGTTCTGTTTAGCTCTAGGGGGATGCCTACCAGAATGTAAAGACCCTTTCACTTTCTCATTCTTCTTCTTCCCATACCAATATTAATACTACCCATGCTGCAGCCTTCTTCTAGAAAATGAAGCTATAATCATTCCACCTTGATTGCCAAAGCAACTCTAAGCAGTCTACAAAGATCAGAAACAATAGATTAGACACAAACGTATTCAACAATAAGAAAAATATAACTATCTATGTTGGAGGAAATAACCCCTAAACAATGTATATCAAGTGGGATCCCATCAGCCTATTCAACAATCTGTTAAAATAGACAAGTCAAAGTTTCCCTTAAGGAGGAGAGGGTTGGGTCAGTGCAGATTTCAGAGGAAATGTTACACCCATAGGGCAGGAACACCTAAAATGAAGACACATCTCTAAGACTGCTAAAGATATCATTGCTTTGGTGATGGGGTCTGGGGCATGTCAGTCTTATTGGATGGACAGAAACAATCAGAAAAAAAATGGTTGTCTCATAGGTATTCTGGTCCCAAGATTTGGTATATAATATCTGGGGCAGTCAGAGTATTGGAATAAACCCAGTGTTACGTAGGATTATTAGGACCATAAACTTAGGGCACACATAAGAGAACAAACCCATCAGGAAAAGATTCAACAGTCCATCTGCAATAGCACTTAGACTTATATACCACTTCATAGTGCTTTACAGCCCTAAGCGATTTACAGAGTCAGCATATTGCCCCTAACAATTTGGGTCCTCATTTTACCCACCTCAGAAGGATGGAAGGCTAAGTCAACCTTGAGCCTGGTGGGATTTGAACTGCCA
>JANHFL010001345.1:207650-217986 GCA_032468155.1 Oxyrhabdium leporinum
CAGATGACCTGTAAGATAAACAGGATTCAAGCTTTTATTTTACCTTTCCTCTCACTTATCTACCTCTGTCTTTTCCTACTTATGTAAAATGTATATATTATCTTTTTCTAAATATGAGTTCCTTTTCAGATTTAGGCCATTCTACGTAACTGCCTCCTGAGTTTTCCGCTTTCTAAGCTATTTAAATTATAACAAAGTAAGTTACAGTGGACAATTTTACGATGCAGTTATCACATATGATGAGAATACACATGAAGTAACTGAAAGAAAACAATCAACTGCCTGAAATTAATTGGGAATGCATGCAGTTCATTCATTATATTAGCTTAATCTTTACTAGCTTTAATAATTGATTCAGGATAATGTGTAGATTCAGATATTTATAAAAGATGAAAAATAGAGAAGTATGCAAATGTAAATGTTAGACTAAACTTGAGATGTTTAGAGAAGTATTAATTCATCAAATAGACCATGCCAAACAAATCTTACTGCATACTTTGACAGAGGGATTAAATCAGTTGACTAGAGAAATGCTGTGGACACAGTATGCTTGGACTTCAGTAAGGCATTTGACAAAGTAGATCACAACCTACTTGTTGGTAAGGTAAAACAGAAAAATGGAGGATAAACAGCATCACCACTAAATGGATTTGTAACTGGCTGACAAACTGCACTCAACATGTAATCCTCAATGGAACTACATCTACGTGGAAGGAAGTATGCAGTGGGATATCCCACAGTTCCACCTTAGGCCCAGTACTCTTGAACATCTTTTAATTTAAAGGGGAATAGAAGAGGAATTCATCAAATTTGCAGATGACACCAAGTTGGCAGAACACTCCAGAAGATAGGCTCAAGATCCAGAAGGATCAAGACAGACTTGAACACTGATGCCTACCCAAAACAATGTAATTCAGGAATGATAAAAATTAGATTTTACAATTAGGCAAGAAAAAAAACAAATGCACAGGTATAGAATAGGTAGTACCTGGCTCAACAGCAGCAATTGTGAGGGGGATCTAAGAGTCCTAGTGGACAACCACTTAAGTATGAGCCAGAGTGTGCTGCAGCTTCCAAAAAGCCAATGCACTCCTATGCTGCATCAACAGAGGAATACTATCAAGATCATGTATTAGTACCACTATGCACTACTTTAGTCAGACTACACTTGGAATACAGCATCTAATTTTGGTCACTGCATTACAAAAAAGATGTTGAGACTCTAGAAAGAGTGCAGAGAAGTCAACAAGAATGATTAGAGGCTGGAGGCTAAAATATATGATGAATGGTTGCCGGAATTGGGTATGTCTAGTCTAATGAAGAGAAGAGCATAATATCAGTCTTCCGATATTTGAGAGGCTGTCACAAGAGGGGGACAACGTATTCTCCAAAGCACCTGAGAGCAAGACAAGAACTGGATGGAAACTTATCAAGGAGAGATCCAACCTAGAACTAAGAAGAACTTTCCTGTCAGTGAAAATAATTACTCAGTGAAATAGGTTGTCTTCAGTAGTGGTGGGCGCACCAGTAATGGAGGTTCTTAGGAAGAGATTCAACAGCCATTTGTGCAGAATAATATAGAATCTCCTTCTTGGGCAGAGGGTTGGATTAGAAGAACTCCAAGGTCCCTTCCAGTTCTGTTACTTCATTAATTCTATTCTATTAATTCTGATAATTTTCAGGTTCTAACATTTCAGGATCGGACCTCATTGTGAATGAGCAATTTATCTGAATTGAAGCAATTGAAGCAAGCATTCTGATTTGCAGGATGACTCTAAAAAGTGGGAAAGTTCTAGGACAGAAATGATATGTGTATTTTGGGAGGACCTTAGCAAAGGATCACAGTCTAGCAAAAAATGTGATGTTTATCTTCCTACTCTGATATGTGGGGATCAATACTGATTATATATTAAGATTAACACTTATTGTTTCTCTTCCTTTTCCACTCTCTTCTCAGGGGCAACATAAAATACCTCTCTTTTGTTGGAAATAACTCTGACAAGACTTTTCTGAAATTTCCATTATTTAGACACATATTCCATCCTGCACTTGCCCCTCACATACTCATCTATGAGTGAATCATGATTGTCAGTCAATGAGATAATGGACAAACACTGGACACTGGACACATAATGTCTCAGCGGAAAGAGTAAATGATCTCCTGAGATGCAAACCTTAAATCCTCAAATACTTTTTCAGAATTTTATTTTATATGGACTTCTAACAATTGAGCAAATAGCTTGCCTTAGTAAGTTGGCAGTAAATGATTTAACAAACTAAATCAGATTTTAAAAGTAAATTAAAAGAAAAAAATATGGAATACTCTCCTAGTTTTGCATCTTGCAGAAGCAGCTTCTCAAAACCTATTCAAACAGGGTGGCTTTTCTTTTTACATTTAATGTAATTTGTTAAATTTTACTGCCAACTTACCAAGGCAAGCTATTTACCCAAATGTTAGAAGTCCATATACAATAAAATTGGAACACTCTTATATGGAATAAGCATATGCCTATTTCTCCCCTTTGCCCACTGCACGTTATTATATCTGACAAATGCAGTTTAACTTTGAAACATTTGCTTTGCACGTTTGCTGGTCAAAAGGTGTTTTTTTGGGATTTTTTTTGTGATCAGCATGAGTTACAGAATCTGTAATGAAGTATCACATATTTCTCTGGATTAAAATTGGAATCATAGAAGAATCTGATTAGTCACAGCAGCCCAAATTTATCAAGGTTAAATAAACACGTTCAACTACATCTCATTTAATTTATTTTTATCGTAAATTAGGCTATCGTTTGAGTAAGGCTTTTTAGGACAATCAGCTCTTACGCTGGGTAAATCAAGCTATTTTGTTGCAATGTAAGCAGAAGTCACACACTGCTTTAACCAGCTGGTCCTTCTCCAACAACACTCTATGTTGCTTAAGAAAAGAAAAAAGAAAAAAAATGTCTGCTGGGTTGGCTCCCTGCACTACCACTTTTGGTGATGGCCTCTCACCCATCTTCTATGTGGCAAACGTTTCCTATCAAGAATCTGTTTGCTTCTTACTGGCTACAAACACCAGGAAAGACAGCAAATATTTTGGACCTTTTACAACACTGACATATTTTCTGAAATCTGTCTGTTGACTCGGCAAAGTGCTATGGAGCAAATGAGCTGATGCCATCAACTTGAACGAGCATTTGCACAAATGCTCAGGCTTACAGAAGACCTTTCCATTTTATTCAGCTGGGCCACTTAGCATCATGCTCAGGTCAAAGATAAAGATCTTGGAACCATGTGAATTAAGCTCTGATGGCCTGCACTCAGCAGACGGGAAATTTCAGTCCTTTGAAGAGTGTTCATAATGCATCAGGGCACATCAGATGCAAAGAAAATAGTCTGGCAGAACTGCATTAATTTTCATGAACCGGCAGCTTTCAAAAAATCACGAAAACTGCAGCATAATGAAAGCCTAGAAGGGAAAAAAAAATCTGCCTTCTTTCTCTCTGCTGGAAACCTGCATGCAGATGCCATCAAAGACACAAGGGGCTTAACCCCTTGCAGCACCTGCCTGGTGATACCAGCAAGGGCTTAGTAGCTCCTATGATCCTGTTTGTCTACAGAGACAAATGCTTTAAATAAGGCCTGAGCAGCAGAGAACTCACCGTATGACCTGTGTGGTGGTCCTGCTAGCACATTATTATGAAACATACTTCTTCCTAATCTTCTGCTATCTGCAATGTTTCCCCAGAGCTATGATTTGTAGTCAGTTCTCATCATGCATGATGAAGCCGGTGCAATCAAACTTGGAGAAACAAAAATATCCTGGAAGGCTTTCTGATTTAGCGAGGTTTTAGTTTCCCTGCCTTTAGAATATGCTCCCTATCTATTCCGTGTATCACTAATCCAGGAATAGAGACATTATTTATTCATTTGAATGAATGTTTAACTCTCTCTGTATCAATAGAACAAGTTAGAAAAGAACAGAATTAAAAGTACATAAAGTTGAGACAAAGCAACTGAGAGTTTTTAAAATCATTTTCAGCAATGTTAAAAACCATTACCTTTTCCTCTAATGTAAAATACACCTTGAAAAATCATTACCTATTCCTTTATTTATTAATCATTCTCACTTTATTTTATTTGTTTCTAGTGACCTATGATCAATCATTGAGTTTGCTCTCATGATCTCAAACCCACCAGTCTATTATATTTGATTGGCTGTGATCCTTCCTGTCAATTACCTTCATTTCCCTTCATTAATATTTATTGTGTGTTATATGGTACCGTGATATTATCCCATTCACAATATTTGCCCCTGACTCATTCTAACTTTCAACTTCAAAAATAAAAGAATATATGGGGATAGGGTGCAGAAACAACTAGAAGAAGAAATTAAAAATAAGCAGAGTTATATCGAGACTTATGAAAATATCTCTCCAAATTGGAAAAACAGACATTGAAATCGCAAATAAGGCTGACATTCAAAATGATGCACACAAAAAAAGTTAACTTCATGAATATTTTGATGTGATTCCGAGCTGTTGGTAAGTCTAGGGCAACTTCATCTTGGCATGGCATTTTTCCAAGCGGAAGCAACATTATTTGTTTTGTTGAGACTTAGTGAATATGCCATTCACGTTGCTTTGGGACCTCCTCTTCTTATACACACAGAACTCTCTCCTCAAAATGTCAGAGGTAACATCTGAAGCAACAGAAACTGAAACAAGGGGACAGTCACACTTTACAAAGTGGTTGTCTACCGCAGTATAATCAAAGCCCTGGTCACTTGTAGATGTACATGTGCATAAACACATATGTAGACAGGGCAGGCTTCAATCATACTGCTACAACCAGCATTTTTTGACCCCTGATGCAGATACAGATGGTAGGCCATATTGACTAATGATGCAATTTTGAAGCATCAAACTTTAGGATGTCCTTCAAAGGTTTGCACAACCATAATAACTGACTTGAAGAGGATGTAGTATAGATAGCTAGATGAAAGCAATAATCCAGTACAAGATGATAAAAAAGCAACATTCATTTTGAGGATCGTTAGAACAGAATTAAAAATCAAATTGTCCTTATCATAAATCCCATTCAGATGTTATTGAGTATGGAATTCTTATTATATGAGAATTCAGGTTATGTTGTATGCACTGTTACATTCTTTAAATAGTGTCAGCTTTGGGTAGGCAATCATATACTTGTGGTAAGTCTAATTTCATATAATAGATTCCACTTGAACATTTGTTACTGATCTTTTAACTGGTAAGTTTCTTCTTCCAGAGAGTAGTTGAATTGATGTAAGAAGCATAATTTCAAATCACAATCCTTGGGGCAAATTAGAAGATTGTAGACTGAAGCTTGAGTAAGTGTTGTTGCATACTTCCTCTGATGGTAAGTATGGATAAGTGTAGGTTGCAGATAGTTACAGATGGCTGATAGCTGCAGATGGGCTGATGCGTACACCTTCCAAAGCTCAACTACTACACAAAGCTTAGTGGAGATGCATGTCCTGCATAGAGCACTCAGACTTATATACCACTTCACCGTGCTTTAGAGCCCTCTCTAAGCGGTTTACAGAGTCAGCATATTGCCCCCAACAATCTGGGTCCTCATTTTACCCACCCTGGAAGGATGGAAGGCTGAGTCAACCTTGAGCCTGGTGAGATTTGAACTACCCAATTGCAGGCAGCCAGCAGGCAGCTGAAGTAGCCTGCAGTACTGCTCTCTAATCACTGCGCCACTGTGGCTAATGATGATTAATTGATCTGATTTCCTGTTGGGTGGGGGGTAGAAGGCAAGGCACATTTAAGGAACAAAATGGAGCAGCTAGAGGAGAGACTTGCCAAACAAATGTATAAATGCAACAGCTAGGCAACCATCTCCAAATGACAGATGCATATCCTCCCTGATGTGCAGTAATGCAGAAGTCTAAATCATGCTTTACAGGCACCAGGTAGCTGTCTGAAGCAATTCAGGTACACATTTTCTTTCTTCTTTCTTATGTTTTTAGACGTTGAACTTTTTTGTCATCTAATCTAATGATGTTCTAAGCTAGCCACTTTTGGATATGACGTTCCAGATAAAACCATGTTGTTTACAGTCTTGAGAAGCAGTTCAGATCCATTTCAGTTGGGTATTAGATTGGGATTTAGTACTGAGATAGCTTTGGTCATGCTTGTAGATGACCTGTGGTGGAGCTAGGATAGTGGTGGTGCATCTGTCCTTCTGCTCCTTGATGTCTTGGCAGATTTTGAATTTGTTGATCCCAGTATCATTCTGGGATGACTCCATGCACTGGGATTTGGGTTTTATTATGGTTGTCTTTTTTCTCCAGGGCCAGTTTCTTTGGTATTGGTTGGGGAAGAGAGATGACTTCCTAAGCACTTCCTGTGTGGGGTGCCATAGGCTTCTCTTCTCTCTCCCTTCCTTTTCCACATCTACATAAAATATCTGGGGATATTTCCTCTCCGGCCTTGAATGGGATGCTACTTGTTCAAGAGTGGTGTGGAACTTGGTGGATCTTCCTGGACTCACAGATCCTGCTCAATGATCTTTGCATAGCTCCATCTGGTGCACCAGTTGCAGCCTCTCCTAGATCAGGGAGCCCCTCAGACAGTCATTAGTGCCCTGGTCAACTAATGGCACTGTACTGAAACATGGGGCTGCTTTTGAAGACCATCAAAAAGCTTCAATGATCCAGAATGCAGCAGTGCAAGCAGCCATGGACATGCTTTGGTATGCCCGTGTAACGTCTCTGCTTCATGAGCTGCACTGAGAGCTAGTTTGCTTCCAGGTACAATTCAAGGTGCTGATTGCTATCTATAAAGCCCTCCATGGCATAGGAAGTGGTTATTTGATGAACTACCTGTACCCAGTATTATCTGCCCAGTTGCCTAGTGCCCTCTGGATTTCATCAATTAACACTTCTCATCTATTGGGAACCAGAAGCATTGTTTATCACATTCCCTGCTCCATGTAATTAGGTTCTCCCTGAGATTAGAATAGCCTTTACCCTACTGGTGTTTCAATGAAGGCTCAAGACCTGGCTCTTCATCCTGATGTTAGGTCAGGATGATTGAAACTGCCTTTTAACCTAGGTTGTCTTCTTTTGCTTCTGTCCACTTACTCTGCCATATCAACTCGTAGCAGCTCAACAACTTTATTGTTTCTTGTTGTTTTTATTGTCTCCTTTTCATGTTTGAAATCATTGTAAACTTCTGAGAGTCACTGGGAGTCAGGGGGCATATAATTGGATGAATAACAATATGAATATCTTTGGTTTGAGAAGACTGGACAAACCGCACGTGTTATTGGTGGATCTATTGAACCATTTCATCTGCTATAGGGTTTCCAATCTTAGGTGTTTCTCTCATGCTAGATAATCTATTCCAATGATAGAAAGCAATGAACTCGTGGTCTCTTTGAGCATAAACTGGTTTTGCTATATGCCATCTATGTAGATTAGTTTAAAATACTCCTTAACTTTGCTATGAAAACTTGATGCTAGTCAACTGGTCCAGATCTCCAGGTTACTGCATTATCTGTTTTATTCTGAAATGAAGCTGAGATCTCCAACAGCATGTTACCATACTCTAAATTCTTGAGGCTAGTCAATAATCTTATTTTCTGTGGAGGAATCATGCAAAATACACACTTCATGAGAGATACTTCTCTCCACCCTTCATACAAAAACTGAAAATAGAAAATGGAAATTTCCTTAGCTACCCAGCAGTCATTGAAATGAATGGAGCCCCAGTAAAACTCTCTTGGCCTAACCATAATATCCTGTAATAAGGCAAGATTTTTAAGGTATGGAATCTATTTTAAGGGTATGTTAAAAATGCTTCCAAATTGTATCAGGCTTAATTTATTTTTATTTTTTTTACTAATCCTGTTGGTTACAAAGCAGTCAGCAATTAGATGAAAGCAGCCACTCTTCTGGGAGATTTTCTGACATCATTAGTTATGCCAGAGAGAAAACAAATCTGTTTCTTTCCCACCCTTGGATAAAAGTAGCATATACATGGGGTTTATTGTTACAGAAATAACCAAGCTAATTCCGGTTTTATTTAAAAGACAGGGAAAATAATGAATGCTTACTAGAAAACAGCAAAATCAGTAAAATGTGTGTACAGGTAGGTAGTCCTCAACCTATAACTGCAATTGGGATCAGAATTTTGCAATGATGTCATTAAATGAGTCAACAGATCCAATTTTATAACCATTTTTTTTACTGCAGTGGTTAAGCAAATCCAGCTTCCACCCATGACTCTGTCTGAATTGTGATCACATGACCATGGGGATGGTTGACGATGGGTTGTAAGTCACTTTTTTCAGCACCATTGTAACTTTGAACTGTTGTTAAACAAACGGTCATAAGTGAAGTTCTACTTAGATGTGCACTTGTGTGTGTATGTGTATAGAGAGAATTGTATCTTAGGCTTCTGAGTGACTCTTTGCAAACATAACACATTCACGGATCTATTTCTAAAAGTGCACCTTTTTCCATTCCAGTTGCATCTAACAAAGATAAAGCAGACTACAGTTCAAAATCTTGCTATTTCCCCAGCAACCAAGGCTTATTTTCATCAGCATTTATTTGGGAGGTAGCAAAGTGGCATTTTTGCTACTCAGAACTTGGATTTTATGGCTAATATCCATAGAAAATAGATGAAGGAAGAGACCAACAATAATTATGTCTATAAAGCCAATCAGAATCATAGATCTGAGGACCAGGTGCTGGAGAATATCTGTGGACTAGGGCTATTGTTCTCATATCTTAATCATAGATTCTCCATAGATTGGCAATTGTGCAAAGCATGTATTTATTCTATGTATGTATTTATTTAAAATATTTATATACCCTCCCATCTTATGTCAAGCTCTGGGCAGTTCCCAATCAACAATGTTCATAACACATTTATTCCATTTACATGAGGCTGATGCCTTTGTATGCCTTTGACCTAATTAAGCATTATTATTTTTATGTTTTTAAGCCAACACAACATACTCACAAGGCGGCAATTGCTTTAAAGCTGCCTTTAGGATTTGCACTAGGCTGTTGGCTTTTTCTGTCAAATCCAGTGTATCATGCAGTTCCCCTCTATAAGCCCCATTGATTATAAAGGAATTGGAGCTTCACAAGGGCAGTGCTCTGTAGGAACATTTCCCAGTAGATTCTACCCACTCTCTATTGCATTTGACCAAGTTTATCACACGGACTGCTGCAGTGCCCAGAAGAAGAAGAAAAATAAATAAAAGAGTGAAAGTAAAATGAAAGGTTTTAAAGGCATTTGGCCCAGCAATGAAGTTTTGTCCTGGGTATTTTACCTACCTAGTGAAATCTTCCCATTTGGCTTTCTGAATAATTAAGTTTATTCCTCTGTGATACCCAGAGCCATTACGCAATGTTAAACAAATGTCACCACATTGGAAACAGTTGCATGCCCGTAGATGGGACAAAAGAGTCTCATTATGGAAACAAAATTAATCCTGAGAGTTAGAAGGCATGCAGGGTATATAGACACTTTTGCTTCTCCTATGGAACTAAAGGGACTAGGAATGTCATGTAGCTGGTGACATACTTCATCTTCATTAGTTTCTTCAGGGCAGATCCATGAAGGTTTCGATGCCATTATGATTCAAAATCCCATTTCTTTTTGCAGAAATGCACGGTTGTACTCAAAATATAGCTTTCATTTATAGGCATTTTTAGTTTGACAACCATGACCCCTCTTGGGGAGGACCTCTCATTACTGGCTTCAAAAAAGTACCAAGCTGGGCAGGGCAACTAGGCAAAGCTTACTCTTTTTTGGATTTAGAAATAGGTCTCCTGGCTGGTTCTTATGTGAGAGTGTAACTTTGATGTCTCTAACCAGTGTTGTCAGGAGATCCCTGAAGAACATGCCACTGAGTCCGAGTATATCATGGTGCAGTCCTAACACCCACAATCTGACCATATTAAAATTCCATAATGTTTATGAACCCTGGGCTACACACAAAGCCCATTCATGTGTTCGGCTGAATGAACAAAAGGACAAGGACCTTTCTCTCCCAAAGACCCCTCATTCTCTTCTGAAATATCTCAGTGCCAGTATGTTACCTCCAGGATCAAAGATGGTCTCCCTTAGCTACCAAGAAGCAATATTTCTGTCACGTCCTGGTGGTGGATGCCTTTGCTTGGTTGTTGTGTCACATTCTTGAAAACCACTGACATTTCTTATGCTCAGTAGGATTAGGATTGATGAGGTCAAATAAACTTGAAACATAATTTATTTATTTATTTATTTATTTTTACATTTATATACCGCCCCATTCCGAAGACTCGGGGCGGTTTACAGCT
>JANHFL010001345.1:225567-237214 GCA_032468155.1 Oxyrhabdium leporinum
GGCGCTTTTCCGGACGTCCTGAAACGGGCAGTGGTGCGCCCTCTCCTAAAGAAGTAAGGATGTAAATGTTTTGATAAATCAGGCACTTGTTCTTTCTTATGCTTTATCAAAAGCTGTTATAAAATTCTTGCCATTAATCAGAATAATGGGAAAAGGCATACAGGTAGTCCTCAAGTTACAACTTGTCACTTGGTGACAGTTCGGAGTTATTAAATAAAATTACTTGAAGTTACGATTGCCGCACCATCCTTGCAGTCCCGTGATGGCATTTCGGGCAGGCAGTTGGCAATTCGTTTCCACTTATGACAGGTTGCTAAGTGTCCTGAGATCGTGCGATTGCCAGCCACGATGGCGCAGTGGTTACAGTGCGGTACTGCAAGCTACTTCTGCTGACTGCCGACTAACTGCAATTTGGCAGTTCGAATCTCACCAGGCTCAAGGTTGATTCGCCCTTCCATCCTTCTGAGGTCTGTAAAATGAGGACCCAGATTGTTGGGGGGAATATGCTGACTCTGTAAACTGCTTAGAGACGGCTGTAAAAGCACTGTGAAGCAGTATATAAGTGTAAGTCCTATTGCTATTTGTAATCTTCTCTTCCCGGTTTCCCCAAAAAGCTAGTGTAGAAGCAACCAGGTCGCTGTCACCTGCAAAAGGGATTCCCCTCCTCTCCTGGAAATGGAGGGGAAATCCTGTATGGGGCTGGAGAAACAAAGATCTTTGAGATTTTCTCCGGCCTAGGACCAGAGTCTTCCCCCACCCCCATGCATGCAGAAGGAAACTCCAGCACTGGAATGGAGAAAAGAAGCTTGCATTCTGAATATCTGATCTTCTTTCTAATCTTTCCACCATTCAGAAACATCATGTTCATAGCTTTCCAACCAGAAAAACAAGCAAACACAATGTTTCCAAACAGTAAAAAAAGGTTCTTTCCAGCCTTTCTTGCCTTCCAAAACATCACAAGAGCTGGTGGGGTTTTCTTTTTCCTTATAATTGTTCTCAACTAGCAGAGCCTCTTTTTACCATACAGAAAGATCATGTTATTAGCTTTCTATTTTTCGTTTTTCCCCAGCCTTTCTATTATTCAGAAAAATTACATTCGCTACCTTTCTAACCAGAAAGCTAGGAAGTGCAATGTTTCTGCGGCTAACACACAGGAGGAGAGCAGCCACGCTGGGGGAAAGGAAAAACGCTCGGATCTTTGGGGACTCGAGCTTCTTTTCTCTGGCCCAGCATGGTAGTTTCCTTCCGCATACAGAGGGGAGAGGAAGTCCGAAGTGGGCCGGAGAAATGAAGCTCGGATCTTTGGAATCTCTGTGCATGACAGGCAACAGTTTCGATCCATCCACTTAATGACCCATGCAGTCGCTTAGCCGCTGCTCTCAGAGGACTGGGATTGTGGCTATTGCACAAGGCGGCATCTCGCTTAACGACTGCAATGACTTACGACCAGAATTCCGGGCCTAATAGAAGTTCTAAGTCAAGGACGACTACTGTATATGAAAAAATATATGCATGTGCACTTTATCAGCAGTAGACCAAGAATCAAACTTTGAAGCATCTAGCTAGCTCTTGGATGTGATGCCAGACATACAGATCTAACCATTAGATGAATTTTTCTTTATCTGAATTGTTGTATTGAATTGTTTTGTAATCCTATTTATTAACCTTTGTATTTTGATCTTGTGTGTCCTGTTGTTTATATGGATTTGAAAATAAGTTGACAGAACTGAGTTTTGTTGAATGACTTGTTTAATTTCTATTTCTGTTACATAGAGTATTTAATTCTTGCAGAACTGTAGGAAGCATCTTGTGTCCATAATTCCATATAGTTATCAAGATAACAGACCAAATACAAATGAATTCTATATAAGCAAATTGTACCACTTTGGCTCACGTTTTTCAGTGAAGAAAAGGCTGGTCACTGTGTCATTTAAATGTGTAGTTTGAAGTGAGCTTTTAAAAACCTGTAAATTGATTAGAGTTTACTTATGCTCTCTTGAATACAAAAAAAATGAGATTTTTTGTTGTTGTTTGAAACATAACAGACACTGAGTACTTACAATATTTGCTGGATCCTTTAATGTACGCTGGAACTTATGTCCCACAAAGCCAAACTGACTTTTGATCCAGAAGGGACCACAACATTGCAAACGGGCGCACGGGTTGTGCACTGTTGATTGTGCTGGGAGTCTCAAAGACTGACAGCAAGCAGTTGTTCATCTCTGGTGGAATAGAAAGCGGCTGTGATACACATTCTTCAAGCATATGGACAGCATGGTAGAAGCAACATCTTTTTTTCAAGCTTGTAAGGCATTGGATGGTGGCATAATTCACTCTGTGGGTGGATTTGTTGCTCCAGTGTTGGGTGGTGCTCTTGGACTATAAATGGAATGTCATTTATGGGAAATACGATTTATCTTGGATTATAAATACAGTAGAATATAATTTATGGGGAAACCATCGCTGGGCATATTCTTGCAGAATGTCTGCACATCGATTCAGGCTAAGCTTACCGGACTAAAGGTCATGGGCAATCCAGGTCAAGGTGTCAGTTCCCATTTTCAATTCTGGAAGATGTTGCACAGGAAAGTCTAATAAGGTGGGTCTCCATGAAACTAGGGTCAGAGACAGGATCAAGAACTGAGCCTTCTGGTGATTGTGGATAGTTGGAAGATGAAGGTGGTGGTGGAGAACCTGAGAATGGAGGGGTCAGTGATGGAGGAGCCCATTTGATGAATTGGAAATGCTTCTTCAGGCCCTGACAAGTGATCCGGAAAGTAGGGAGCCAGTAGAGGAAAAAGCTCCTTCTTGAGCATCCCAATGTTCCAGAGATGGTCAGCATGGCATCCTAGGGCCTTGTCATCTTTAGGGGACCAAAGCAGGCACTTAGATGGCAGGGCAGCTACCTGTTTGATGTTTGAGTTCTACAGGGTGTCAATGGAACTCGTGCATACTGAGGCTCTGCTGCAATAGAAACTACTGCCTACACCAGGGGTCTTCAAACCTGGCCACTTTAAGACATGTGGACATGTGTAAGAATTCTGGGAGTTGAAGTCCACAAGTCTTAAAGTGGCTAAGTTTGGAGACCCCCGGCCTACAAGAACACAGGAACCGGAGCTGGAAGTGGTAGGATTGGAAGTGCCTGAGGGAACATCTGTGCTTCTTGCGTTATCATCTTTACTGCTGATGTCTTGGGGTCCAGAGCAGCTAACTCCTGCAAGTTGATTAACCCAGCAGCGGAGTGGCCTGGGTCTTAGCTCGAGCACAGGAGGTACAAGATCACACTTGCACAGGGGGTACAAGATCACACTTCCCCAGCGGTCACCACGACGAGGTGGCCAGGCCGCACGACTAAATCTTTAAGAGAGTCATACTTACTCCCACCCACGATCCTTGGTCTCGCAGTCCGCTTTCACCCATGGCAGTGGTCTTTGGTCTTGTCAGTTGATAGGGACAGTGCGTAAAGATTGCTCGTTAATAAAGCAGGCACTAGGTAGCATCCTTCTCTGTCCGCGGTGTTAAGCAGAGAGTGCCGTTGCACATCTGAACACAAAGAGGAGGCTAAGCCAGCCCTGATCTTCTTGTATGGCATTGTATGCATTCCCCTCTCTTTTCTATTCTTCTTTGTTAGTTATTAATCAAATGTTATATGGCTGCCCATCTCACGGAAAGTGACTGTGGGTGGTATGCAACAATTAGTTCTCTTACACTTTAGGTCAGCTAAATTGTTAAAGAGAACAAATTTCAAGCTGAAAAATAAGGATTGGAGATCCTGGAGGAACTGGAGGAAGCAGTTTAAACACCGGTTACAGAACCACAGCGCAACCATTGTACTTGACCAATTGACCCAAGAGAGTGTGTCCAACTACAGGTAGTCCTCGACTTACAACCACAATTGAGCTCAAAATTTCCAGTGTCAAGTGAAACATTTGTTAAGTCAGTTTTGCCCCATTTTATAACCTTTCTTGCCACGTTTGTTAAGTTGATAAATTAATAACCCGGTTGTTAAGTGAATCTTGCTTTCCCATTGCTTGTAAGAAAGTGACAAAAAGAGATCACATAACCCCAGGACACAGCAACAGTCATAAATATGAACCAGCTGCCAGGCATTTGAATTTTGAACCCATAATCATGGGGATGCTGCAAAGGTTGTAACTAAAAAATGGTCATAAGTCACTGTTTTAAAAAAATTAAATTTTATTAATTGTCTACTATGACATTTCATTAGTGCTTAATAAACATTGTGCTGTCTGGGTTATTTCATTGGCTTAACAATACAAATTATATTCCTAATCTTTACCCCTTTTGTCCAGACATTGATAAGATAAATTAAGTCACATTTTTCAGTGCCGTTATAACTTCGAATGGTCACTAAATGAACTGTTGTAGGTCGAGGACTGCCTGTACACCGTTCCAGCTTTCCCTTAAATTGGTTTCCTCTCCACTTGCTCCTTTGCATTACGGAGAACTTCATACCCATCTCTCGTACATTTTCCTCAGGCAGTTCGTTTTTCTTTGAGCAAGTGGAAGAAGCCCATTAATTAAATGAACTGGAATGATATCTAACTTAACTGTCTGCACAAAAGTTCCTGATTTGAAATTTGGATTCAGGGGACACTGTGAGGCTGACTGTGGGGCTGGCTGGCTTCTCTCCATCCCTTCGTCCCCTCTCCCCCCAGTTGCAGGCCCTACGTTTGCTCCCGGATGCCTTACACGTCAGAGCTCGTCCTTCCCATTCAGGTGGCATCTGGGCTTGGCTATTCTGTGTTTTTACAGGAACACTTCTGGCTCTTGATTTGCCTTCTTGGCAAGTACAATGCAGGGTCAGGCAACATAGGGGATGGGCTGAATTATTTATATACGGGTAGTCCTTGACTTACGTCTGGTGGCTTAATGACTGAAGTCCCAGGTGAAGCACAAATTCCAGGGTGAGGGTTGGCATTTGCAGCAATGCCTCGACATATTGCGCCCATTCATTCGAAAGAAACACCATATTGGAGGGGTGGGGTGTGAAAAAAGAAGGAAGCTCTTATCAGGGAGTGTTTCTTTTCTGAAATTACCACATCTGTCTCAGGTTTCGTTTTGGAAATCTTGCTCGAAGCTTTGAGTTTCTGAGAACGCAGTTTTTAACCTGATGTTGTTAAATAAAAATTTATACAGCTGGGGTGCATTCTTTAAAATCTAATGCGTGTGACCGGTCTGCATGCTTAGTTTGCATTGTTAAAAAAAAATACTGTTAATAGTTAGCTTAACGAGAATAAGGACAATCAACCCCGAAAAGCAGAGATGGAAATGACTGTAGCATATCAGGAATGATTGCCCCTGGAGTGCTTCAAAACCCCTGTTTTCTAAGTGGATTCTAAGTGGATTAATACACTTAGTGCTGTGTCTTCAGTCTCTCCCATTCTCACTACCCGTCTTTGTGTTGGAGAGGCAGTTGTGGCCCCATTAGAATTGTGTGACTTTCTAAGATAGGATGTTGGAATTACTTGGCATTTTCTAAGGAGGCATCACATGTTCTTGAGTGCTCAGCCATTGTGCTGAAGCAAAAGGAAGCATAGCCATATTGCATACGCAGTAAGGGAATACTTTCCTCTGCTGCGGGTGGGTACCTTACTGAACTGCATCAGAAACTGTATGGCAAGTGTGGGGAAGCTACTGGTCCCCCAGAAGAGGCTGAAGTACAGTGCCTTGCAGCTCAACCAGCAGAGCTCAGTGGCAACTGGTGGTGAACAGTAGCTAAAGAGCCATCCAAGTTATTATTATTATTATTAAAATTAAATTTATATACCGCCCCATTCCAAGGACTCGGGGCGGTTCACAACTTAAAACCCGTTTTAAAACCCCGTTTAAAATTAAAATTAAAATTAAAACCCATAAAAATTAAAACCAATTTAAAAACCCCTCAGTCAGGAAAGGAAAGCAGCCATGTGAGCTTGGAAAAAGATGTGGGCACTTTTAATATTCAAAAAGCAGTAATTAATATGATATTACTAAAATTATAAAATTCAACAGCCTCTCTTTGCTAAATTTTCTACTAGTACTTCCCTGCCTACTTTAACTGCCCTTTTCCTCCTCCATTCGATATTGCCTTTCCTTTTAGCACCCATATCCCAAGCTGTCAGGAACATTGATATATTTGAAGGTGGGAGGTGATAAAATTTCTTCTAAGGAATAGAAAGAAATGCCACCATTGAGGGGTGAGGGGTTTCTATAGTGTAGACTTTCAGGGAAAAAATGGCTGGACAGTCTTTTTTAAAAAACAAAATACTTTGAAAATCTGGCCAGGGAGTCTTAGGGATTCCTTCTGTGGGGTTTCTTGGGTAGTCTCTTAAGTATGAAGAAGATCTGATTCTGCTTATTTTTTCAAGATCTACCAATATAGAAGATGTAATACAACAAATGAATTCCCAAAGTCTTCTATGAGCATTAATTCTAAGCTTTAAATACTTGGGCTGCTAGGTTCACCCAAATTATGATTTGGAGTGATGTGTTGGGTTTCCTAAAAATTAAAAACAGAAGAAAAGAAAAATGTGGGTGTGTATGTGTGTGTTTAATGAATCTTTCTGAAAATCGCAAACTTCTCCAATCCTTAGAGACACACATTTAGACAAAACAGATTATGCATAGCTTTAGTGTCACCTTCTCTCATCTTTCTCTCATCTGAATATGCTGCTCCTTATACATGATTTGTTTGGTATGCAGCAGCTAAGTTTGAATTTTGATTAGAAGCCATGTTTTCAGAAGATGTACTGTATATTTCAAAACATAAAAAGGAAAAATTGGAATCAAAGATAAGCTGGAAGCTGATGAAGCTGCACATTATTTTTGCTTTCATGTGTCTGTTCTGCACTGACTCCTTGTTCATTCTTGAGTAGTTTCTCATCCATCTGTACCAGGTGACCTGGTGACCTTGGCAAGAGTTTGACTCTGAGGAGTGCTTGTGGACATGTTCAGAGATAAATACAGTTGTGTGATCTCTTCCCCAATGCATTGAGATTGCATTTGAATGGTTATTTCAACTAAAGTGGTTACAATCTCAAAAAATACAGTAGCTATGCCACAACCTGTAGAAATACAATTGTGAAAATGAGCACTGGAAAACAACAACAACAATAAACACCCTGAAATATTTTATTATAAATAATGTATTTTTTGTTAGGGTATATCCAAATTTAAAAGACAATTGTTAATCATATTCCCTTACATGAAAATACAAAAATTAATAAACATTTCAAAAAATGCTATTGAATTTAAGCTATCATAAACACACAAACATACAGGGACATATATAATACTAAATCATTGTGCAGCTTTAATACCAGAATGTTGGAGACAGTGCTCATAATTCTGATGATTGATGTTACTAGGTTTTAAAGAGCTTTCTGACTTCCATTTCTTTAGTTGTTATGAATATTGGAACGGTTTCATTTACATGTCAAATGTCCTGGGAATTTGTGATGGACTGCCTTGCACAACACTTTAGTAAATAAATGTATAACAGATAATAATGGCTGTCACTAGGGAGGATGGGAGATAGGTTTTAATAATCCTGAAGGATGTCACACAAGATTACACACACCCTTCAAACACTTTCTAAATTTTGGAGGAAAGTTTACTAGTACCGGAAAATTCCCATTCATATTTTGTTAAACATAGTCTGTATTTGAAAGGAAAGGCTCCATTCTGGCTTGGACAAGAAAACTCAGGAAAAAAATATTGGTATCAATGTAGTGAGCTTCTACATTTTTTCTTAAATCTTCATTGTGAACCTAGCCTAGTACATCGCTCTTGGTCGGTATCTGTTTCTTGTCATCTGGTTTCTTTAGGAGTGTTTCCAATTCTACGTTTAAAGCACTCCTAGTCTTCCCTCTTCCACTTTTTTTTGTACTCAGCTTTTTATCAACACTAGCTCCCTTAATATTGATGCACTACTGCTTTTTCCTGTTTAGAATATTTTATCTGATTCTAAGTCCCCTAGTTTAGTAACATTCTCAATTTAAGTATGTTTCTCACTACATGTTATTTTGAACTTGCTTAGTTCTTTTATGAATAGAGTCCACTGCTTTTCAGAATGTTGTCCATGATCTTCTGAAATGCCAGATTTTTCTTAAGCATGCCTGATTCAATGTCATAAGATTCTGGATAGCCATATCCAATTTGTGTATATAAAATACACCTGCATGCATGTAAATGAGCATATTTGGAACACAAGAGACAGTACCTTATTTCAGTGGACACTACAATTATGTGGAGGAAGCTTCTTATGGCACGATAACTCAGAATTAACTGCAGCAATGGCTATTCTATGATGTTAAAGCTTTACGCTACCCCAATATTTTCTGGCACCTCTCAGTGCAACTCCAGCTCCAATTGCTGACTGTTAGTTACACAGTGTGTCACCACTTGTTGGTAAACTCAAAATTATACCATAAGCTCTAATATAATTTTAAGAAAGACCATCTCAATTCCTCCTATCAAAAATAGAACACCATGGCTCCTTCTTTGTAGCCTTATCTCAGCCACTGTGGCCTCCTTAAATAATGTTAAATAATATTAAATGTTAAATAAATGACCAAAAGGTCACCCAGCTCCAATTTGCTTCCATACTACAGCAGCTACTGAATAGAACATGTCACTTGACAAAATCCTCTCAATGGTTTTGTAAAGGTAAACAGTAGTTGTATGTTAAAAATTACTTTATCTGTGTGGCATTGCGGCACTGCTGCATTCCTTCCTTTCAGAAATACCACTATGTACTTAGTTGTTGGTAACATATTCAAAGATTTAAGTATGCTACATAAGTTAATTGCTCTGTTGTTCAATCAATGTGTTTTTACTGTAACACCATGCATGAGCTTAGACCCATTCCTCAAATGCAGAAAAACAGCAACTCACCAGGATGATCACAGCATTGTTTTAAATGGGTAGGCAAACTGTTCGACTGGTATGCTAGTTGGGGGGAAGTCATAAAGCACCCATTTACCAGGGCAACTCAAACTTACTCATCACTTCTAGTTTTCCCAATAAATCACTATATTCCTAGCATACCGTTCATTTTCGTCAGGTTGGATGGGAAGATTTCCAAACAAAGCACTGAGATGTAGCCACCTACTGAGCTTATTTTCTGGGAATGCCTAGGGATCCTATATGAGGCCCGGTAGCATGCTTCAAAACTAGGAAGATGTGGAAAGCTACCCTTCTGCTTTTCAGCATACAGCTTCCTGCTCACTTAATTTAAAGAAATACTCCATTGGGATAGGAAGCTTAACAAGTGCTACAGAAGGTCTCTGCAGATATTGCCAACTCCAGCCACTAATCAACAGAAATATCTCAGATCCTTCTTCTCCAAAAATGGTTAAATTGCTGTTTTGAATCTTTATAAACTGCTCAGAGTCACTTCTCTATTTTAATACCAACTCTGGTTTCTGCTTCTTGTGAGTTCTCTCTTGGTACAATTCTTAAAAGATAATTGAAAATGAGTTCAATGGAATGATATTCAGTGCATAAATCATTTCAAAGTCCTTGTTTATCATTTGTTTGTGTGATTGGGTTAGTATAGAGAAACAGCATTCAGAAGGTACTATTTAACTAGAACTATCCCATCTGGACTACAAAAAAGCAGACAAATCTGATTTGTCTGACTGTTCCCAATCCAGCTATGACGATCTTGATTTAACCTTTCTGTCATTTGTCAATAACCCCCTCCCTTGCTTCCCCCCACTCCCAACCCAAGCAGACTGTGAAAGGACTTATTTTGGTGGGATAGGAATCTACATTTTAGGAGAGAAAAAATTGCACAAAAACCTGGACAATTTTCTCGGGAAGCAAATATGACTGTGAGATCACTTTCATTCCTACCTCCATTAGTATTACTTATTTCTCTCCATCAGTTCTTGACATTCTTTCAGAGTGACATGTCCAATATGAATCTGCTTTTCAGGAAATCAATCTATACCAGATTCAAAGCTATTTAACACCACTCCAATACCCCATGAGTTTCAGTCAGCGCACAGCCATGCCAAATAAACTGAAATAAGTCAACGTAAATGATATTTACTACCATCTAGTGGGGTGATTTTGGGGGAAGGGGGTGAGTTGGAGATATCACTTTGCTGTATCAAGCAGTGATGAATATTTTATGGAGAAGAAATTTAGTATCATTGGATAGACAAAACAAGGTTTCTCAAATAAGCATTAAAATATTTCATAAATTCATTAAATTCAAATTGTATCTAATTTACTTGAGTACTGTATAGCTAATCTAATCTAGACTATCTGAAAATAACAATTCTTGAAAGAGCACATTATAAATTAGTTTGTCAATTTTCAGTAGTGCTATTAATTTCTAATACACTATTTGTAGACAATAACTCCATAAGGACTTAGGATCACTCTTAAAAGTGCGTCTGTTAAATATATTTTCCCAGTGACATATATAAAAGGATTACTTAATATAAAAGGATTACTTTAAAAGATAGTTGGTTGTATTCACAAGGTTCTCAATTCATGAGTGTAAAAATTTCTACTTTTACACTAGGAAAATACACTTGTTTCAGTTCTTCCACCAGGGGAAAAAGGCCTATCTTGCAAATTTTACTGTATGTTGAAAAATAATTTTATAGTTTTAAATTAATACAACAACCATCACTTGTATTTTTGATGTCTCTGTCTGAATAAAGTGAAATATATAAAATCCAGGTTATTGAAAAGGGATTGCTAATTAATTGTTCTAACTCTCAGGAAATTTCTTCTTATTCTAGGTTGGTTCTCTCCTTGACTAGTTTCCATCCATTGCTTCTTCTCCTGACTTTAGGTGCTTTGGAGAATAGCTTGACTCCCTCTTCTTTGTGGCAGTCCCTTAGATATTGGAACACTGCTATCATGTCACCCCTAATCCTTCTTTTTATTAAACTAGACATACCCAATTCCTGCAACCGTTCTTCATATGTTTTAGCCTCCGGTCCCTTAATCATCTTTGTTGCTCTTCGCTACACTCTTTCTAGAGTCTCAGCAAGTGTGGTCTTACCAAGACATAATAAAGTCATACTAATACTTGATCTTGAATGGTTTTAGAGAATCAAAATGCCCATTTCCTCCTTAATTCAAATAAAAGAGAAAGGATCTTTTTTTGGTGGGGTACTTGGTGCTCTCTGAGCTTGATGGTTTTCTTGAAGACATTTACCAAACTAGGTAATATCATTAGTACTAGGGGCTTGTTACCTAGTTTGGTAATGAAATGTCTGCAAGAAAACCACCAAGCCGAGGAATGGGCGGGGCTTCATAGCAGCGGCACGGGATCTCCATCGGCTCTCCGATGGGGGGTCCCAAATCGAGCGCGGAGGGGGAGTCCAAGCGACCGAAATCGTCTCGGGGGGACGGTGGGTAAAGGGGATATGCCGGAAATCTCGCAGGGGGCCTCGCGATCCCCCAGGGGTAACGGTTTTGCCTCATAAACCCTCCTGCTCAAACGACGGACATGGCGCCGTCCCACAGCTGTGAACAAAGCTTGCCGGAAAGAGTTGAAAGGAACACGATGTGGATATGACTGGGTGAGAAATTTTACATATTTTTTTTTTTTATTGAAAGAGTTTTATACAAAGAATTTTTCAGGTTTAACCCCATCCCCCATCCCATCCTCCCCTGC
>JANHFL010001345.1:247967-270046 GCA_032468155.1 Oxyrhabdium leporinum
TGCTTATAAGCTGTAAACCGCCCCGAGTCTTCGGAATGGGGCGGTATATAAAATGTAAAAATAAATAAATAAATAAATAAACACAGTCAACAGTTTTAAGAAAGCTCCACACCCATTTGTACCACTCAGGTGACCCTGAGGACACAGATAAATCTCCAACAACTCTCGAAAAGGATGAAAAATGACCAGCTGTCTTCAAGGAATGTATATCCTTCCAATTCCCACCATCCAGTCAGAGCTGAGGAAGCTACATGGATGAGAAGTGAAACATCTTGAGAGAAAAACCAGAAAGTCCAATTGCCTCTTCAAAAAGCACCTCTGGGACAACGGAAATGTTGTTTCATATATAGTGATGTTTTAAATACATGTGTAGCTTTGGAGGCTGAAAAATAACCAGCTGAGGAAAAGAGTCTTTTGCTTGACAGTTACAAATCAATGGAACATGGAACTGGAGAGCCACAGTTACAGAAGAAAGCAAAACCAATGACATCTGTGGCCTCTTGTGCTCTAATTATGCTTCAGCAGAGCAGACCGGGAAAATGACTTTTGGTGGCGTTGCAGAGGGAAGCCAGCAATGTCATTTCTTCATCGGCAGCCCGTTTGGGAACATGACAGTTAATGTTTTGGAAGCGATTTGCATATTTCCAATCATCTGCCTCTGGCAGATATGGGGGAAAAGTTTTCAACTGCCAGGTTTGACAGTCACAAAACCTGGCAGCTGCTTGTAACAGGAAAATACAAGCAAAATGCATCAGGAAAGTGGCCCTGGGGGACACGCCTGCACACCTATCCCATTCACACAATTGTGGGAATTTTTTATGACATGCAGGTCATCCTCGACTTATAATAGCTTTGTTTAGTGACCGCTCAAAGTTACAAAGGCGCTGAAAAAAAGGGGGACAATTTTTCACACTTATGACCTTTACATCATCCCCCCGGGGTCATGTGATCAAAATGTGTACGCTTGGCAACTGGTTCATATTTATGATGGTTGCGGCATCCCCGGGGATCACATGATCCCTTTTTTTGCATCCTTCTAACAAGCAAAGTCAAAGGGGAAGCCAGATTCACTTCACAACTGGGTTAATGAACCACGGTGGCGCAGTGGTTAGAGTGCAGTAGTGCGGGCTACTTCTGCTGACTGCCGGCTGACTGCAATTCGGCAGTTCGAATCTCACCAGGCTCAAGGTTGACTCGGCCTTCCATCCTTCCGAGGACGGTAAAACGGGGACCCAGATTGTTGGGGGCAAGAGGCTGACTCTGTAAACCGCTTAAGAGAGGGCTGGAAAGCACTGTGAAGTGGTATATAAGTCTAAGTGCTATGGCTATTGCTAATAATTTATCAACTGCAGTGATTCACTCAAGAATGGAGGCAAGAAAGCTTGTTAAATGGGGCAAAATTCACTTAGCAAACGTCTCACTTAACAACAGGAATTTGGGGCTCAGTTGAGGACTGCCTATACTAAGGTTTGCTCTTTCTTCAATAAACACCAGCACTGGAGAGACACAGCAGATAATCATTAGTGTGTGTTCCAGCAGGCCGAAGCAATGGGTCATTTTCAA
Source organism: Oxyrhabdium leporinum (assembly GCA_032468155.1). NCBI lineage: Eukaryota > Metazoa > Chordata > Lepidosauria > Squamata > Cyclocoridae > Oxyrhabdium > Oxyrhabdium leporinum. The sequence goes on from JANHFL010001345.1 coordinate 249,531, forward strand.
GCAAAATTTGTGATTTTTCCCCATGCCGGCTACACTTGAGAATTGAATCCAACCCAAATAGAAACAGAAATGAGACATTATAAACTTGGGCATCTGAGAAAGAATCTGTAGTTATTGACAAAGCTATAGCCTTATGGGAAGTGCCAGAATTAATATTTCCCCCTGTAATGGTCCTAGGAGATGTTCATAACTAGATGATTCACAGGGTAAAGACTATTAACATGTGACCATATCAGGATGCTAGTTGTGGTGTTGTTATTTTGGTTCATTGCACAGTCAGCCAGATGTTCAGTCAGGATTTGGCATTTTTATCCACTTAGCTAGTCCTTGCCAAGGATTTGGGATAGACAGATGTGGATGCTTGATAGTGTTAAAGGTACTGTCACAGGATGTAGGCCATTCTGAGCAAAGCTGCCTTTTGCAATTGACTATTATAGTTCATTGCACAGTCAGCCAGATGTTCAGACTGGATTTGGCATTTTTATCCACTTAGCAAGTCCTTCCCAAGGACCTGATATAGGCAGATGTTGATGTTTGAATGGTGTTAGAGATATCTATTATCATTAGTATTTCCTTTCCTGCCATTCCCTGTTCCCATTTACTCACAGTACTTCTGAGAATCTATCAAATGAATGCTTAAGGCTTTAGTTTGCTGCTGTTCATAAAGGTGACGCTGAATTGATTTTAGTATTCTATCTGAATTTATCAAACCTCAACCTTGTCTTTTTTTAAATAAAACGTTCTCTTAAAATTACGGTAATAAGTACTTAGGTCATAGGAAACACATGTTGCTTAGATATTGTGCCTACTTTCATCAGTTGGATCCAGTGTAGTGATTGAGAAGGCCTAATCAAGTTTCAGAATGACCTGAGAAGGACTAATCATTGCTACCCATCATCATGCCTTCCATAATTACCAGAGTGATATCTTTTAGCAGCCTTGTAAAGCAATCCGGTATTATAACCCCCATGTTGCATCCAGAGGATGAAAACAGAAAGAATAATAGTTTCTACAAAGCCAATGTGGAATTTGGAACCAAGCCGAAATTAAATCCAGGAGCTCAAATGATCCATGATAACAGGGATATGCATGGGACCTTCAGCTGATTAAGCTGAACATCTGCCAAACAGTTTTCTGGGACAAATCCAATGGTGGAATAACGAGGGGGGAAAAAAAATAAACATTACAGATTGAAGTCTTCTTCCCTCCATTTTTCCTTCCTTTTTTAAAAAAAGAAATAATAGTGGACCATACAGCATAAATAGCTGAACTTTGAGGTGTATATCCCTGGGTTTATGGCATGATATTCATACCATCATATGGGTTTCCGATATTCCAAATCCTTCAAAAGTTAGTATGTTTCAACCCTACAATGAGGATTGAAAAGATATGAGTAACAAAACATTTCTGCCTTAAGCAAACAGATAGTTATGCTAGTCATTGCTATTCTTTCTTTCCGTCTTGAGAAGAAATTGCTTTTTTCCCAAGAGCACAAGGTGAAAAAGATATTATTAAACTAAAATTAAAATAAAAATAAAAATACATGTGCATCTTATTTGGCAAACATTTAACTGTCTTTAGTGGGTGTTTGTTTTTTTTTCCTCACCACAATGGGGCTGGTCTGTTAACACATTTTTCTGAACCAAAGCCCTCTCAGGATAATCACGGGATTTTCATCAAGACTGCAGTGATTAGTTTTCCTGATTATCATAATCAAACAACTAATTAACTATCATGTTTCGGAAAAGATAGGCAATAATAAAGTGAAGTCTCGTTTGAGTCTGGATTTCAGGGATTTTTACGAATGCAGACATGTAGTTTTCTTGGGAACAATGCAGACGTGGTGTTGTTGCTGTTAAACATTTTAAAGCCTACTTATGTCTTCAGTAGCAGTAGAATTACATGGAAGAATCCCAGCCAAAGATTAACCAGGATTGACCCTGCTTAACTGCTAAAACTGTATAAAGTCAGCTAGACATGCCTCTTCGTCTTAACAAAACATATCATGTTCAGATCTGTTGTAAATATATTTACCACTGGTTGATATATTTTCAGGTACATTATTAATCCTTTCTGTAAGTGGGCTTAAGAGTTTGAGTAGAGGAGAGGTATATTTATTCCTAGCCCTTCCGCTGAGATTCATGAAATTCAAAAGAACTTACATTTTGCCAGTTAATGCACAAAGAAAAAAAAAATCCTAAACTAAATAGCTTTGAGGGTTTTGTTTTTGTTTCATTTTACCAACTGTATGTCAACATTCTGATTGACAAACGCAACCAAAGCAAGCACCCTCAAGACCTTTCAATGTCTGAATGCAAAACTTTATTGAGTACATCATTTCGGCACTGATGAAGGCAAAACCAGCTCTACCTAATTCCCGCACAAACATACATAATTACAGTATAGATTTCTCCCTCCACCCTATTAGTGTAGGTCACTTTGTCTAATTGAGCATCGTTGGATTGTTATGAGAAAAAAGACTCTGGTCTTGGCAAACACTTGCCGATGTGTCCTTGGCTCTCACAGCTGCTCTTCTTGAAGTCTGGAGTCTACATTCCATCTCACCCTTTTCTCCCCACTGGTTCTTTGGCAAGTTGAGAAGCAATAATAGTTGCAACAGCATAAGTGCACTTCGAGCTTGACACTGTACTTAGGTTTCCATTTCATTTTTTTGCAAATTAGATTTTTTTTTTCTTTAACTGGGAAAAATTGGCTGAGGTTTTTTTTGCCCAATGTAAATTGTCCTTGGTTTGTTTCTACAAGGTGGTGTTTGGAGCACCTTCAACATCCAAAGTACAGAACAAGTACACAACAAATCTGTACTTATTTTATTTCCTGGGTATGTTTATAGCAGCTTGACACATATCTTTAAATTCTTGATAATAACACTTATGTTTTGATAGTAGTCAGGAAATGTAAGTAAGATGGTGAAATGTTTAGAGGCCGATTAACCAGACATAGGTATCAAACAAAAGTAACAGAAAAACAGACTAAAGGCTTAGTCAATAAAGCTTTAATAGACTGGGATGTAATTAAAGCTATTCTCAGAAGGATGAGAAAAAAAAAGTCATCTTGAATCTGACCACATTTTTATAATGAGCTAAATTGAAAAATGCAATTTGGGCAATATTTCCCCCCATCTACTAGGAAACTAAGGAATGTCTTACAGGTAACCTTGTTTTCTGTCAAGTCTCTTCATGCAATATTTCCACTTTTCTCCTCCAATATCCAGAAACACTTTTAATGCAATGTGTGTTTCCTGCTTTTCTGTTTCATATCAATGGCAGATGTTCAAAACACATTCTGGATACTCAATATGAGAGGTAGCAAAAATGAAGATAACAAGATTCATGAAAATCCACTGATGATTACAACTTATTGGATAGAGATCTAATCAATCCTTCAGTGGCAAACAACTTGAACTCTCTATCGAAGAACAGGATATTAACCAACTTTATTTATTTATTTTTGTAAGGACACAGAGATGGTTCCAGATATAACAATATTCTGTAGAGACATAAAAAAAATCAAATCAAAGCACGTGGCATTATCTAGCTGATCTTAAGAACGCTAGGCAGGATTTAATTGTGGATGGGAGACAACCAAATTCCAGGTTAATATATAGTTTTGGAATAATAACAATAACAGCAATATCATCATCATCATCATCATCATCATCATCAACAACAACAATAATAATAGATATTTGTGATACATTTTTAAATGTTCAGTTGACTGAGTTTCATGTTTAATGAATAAAATAAAACAATAAAAACAATAAGAATAATAATGACATAACAGTGATACCCATTGTCATCGGGGCACTTGGTACCATGTCCAAGAATTTTACAAAACACATCAAGAAATTGCAGCTTCCTGCAATAACACAAACGGAACTGCAAAAAACTGCACTACTTGGAACATTGTATATTTTAAGAAGATACTTGGTTGATACCCTAGGACGCTGGCAGCAACCCGTATCAACCATTAGCACCAGTCACCTAGCTGTATATTTATACTATGAAGATCTGAGTTTATTTTTCATGTCAAGAGAAGGCCCTGGATGGGTTGTACCATTGGCTGAGGTGACTGGCATTGGAAAATCCTACCAATGGCTGGAAAGGGCTGGTCTAAAAGATAGCACTGAAGCACTTATCATAGCACCACAAGAGTAGGCACTCAGCATTAGATCCGCAGAAGTAAGAATTCACCACGTTAGATAGGACTCAAGGTGCAGACTGCACAGAGAGGCCTGAGAGACAGTTCAACACAGAGGCAGGGTGTAACATGTAGGCATGAATAGCATACATTGAATGGCATGACCAAGTAGCTGGTATGGTGTACAGGAACATCTGTAAAATGTTTGGGCTAGACACTTCCAAGTCCAGATGAGAGATTCCACAGAAGGCTGTAGGGGATAAGAGGGCTAAGATCCTGTGGAACTTCCAGATCCAGGCAGACAAGCAGATACAGGCTAATCAACAAAACACTGTGGTTGTAGACAAGGACTAGAAGATAGCAGTGGTGATAGATGTAGTGATGCTAAGTGATCGCAACATCAGGAAGAAGGAGTATGAGAATCTGGAAAAGTATTAGGGCTTGAAGGATCAACTAGAGAGGAAGTAAAGGCCAAACTTGTCCCTGTGCTGATAAGTGGCCAGGGTGGGAAATGGGTCCAGTAGATCCCAGGAACAAAATCAGAGCTCTCTGTCCAGAAAAGCAGTGTTAGAAAGAGGTAAGAACCCTCAAATTTCCTGGGCTCTGGTAGAGGACCCAAGATTGAGGAGGACATATACCACCACAGGGGTGGAAATCAATTTATTATTCTTGTTATTGCCTCATCACTGTTGTGTTACTTTTAAAAATTTTGGGTAAATTTGTATCTATATCTGTCTAGATAAAAGAGTGACAATTGAGTCTATTACTGTTCTTTAACTGAATCCAGAATTATTTTCAGATTAAAATGTCTGAGCTCAGTATAACAGTGGAAGGAAGAAAAACTCTGTCAGATTTTCAAGATTCTGTTATTATATCCTGCAACTATAAAATAGAGTTCAATAGTACATGTAGAGACTGTTTCCTGACCTAGCCACCTTGGCTGACATCCCTTATGATCCAGCTATGAGACTTAGAGCTATGCCCTGTTTGCTTCAGCCTTTGGTGTTTCCAAGGCTTGATATCTATTTTTGCCAAAGGATGTGGATTTTTTTCATCCTTGGTTTGGAAAACTCTTGGTGGAAAATGGCACCTTTTGGTTTCTTATTTCCCAATGCTGCTATTGAAGGAAAGATTCTCTAGATAGGGCTACCTCATCCATGTGTTAAATATGAATGTGAGGGCTAATCTGATATTCATGAACTGACTGGGTCCCAGAAGGCTTTTGGGTGCAATTTAAGATTCTGGTGATCACATATTATATAAAATCCTATACGGCACGAGTCCAAGCTATTTGTGCCTATTTCCAATAGTTCCTGCTTGTTCCAACAGATCTGGCAGGGTAGTCATGCTCCAAATAATTACTGGTAGGATTTAGGAGATGTGTTTTCTATGCTGTGGCACTTATCCTACAAAACAGCATCTTTTCATAATTCAGTTGGCCCCAATGTTATTAGTTTCCCATAGAATCTTGAAGATGTGGGTTTTCTCTTAAGCATTGGGCCAAGATATTAGTTGAACAAGTATATAAAGTTGGTTATAAATATTTTATTAGGAGCTTCACATGCATTATATTGTTATAGATATTTAAGTTATGTTTTAACTTTTCTGTTATGTTATTGGCACAATACCCAGAATCATGGGGTTGAGATGGTCAGCTATATAAATAATGTAAACAAACAAACCCAAGCTCCCAGATAATCACATACCACGAGAATCTTGCCTAAGCTGATTTATGAACTAAGAAATTGGCAGACTAATAAAACAATTTTCTTATGAGTGCTTCTAGAAGTTACTTCTATAAAAAAAAATAGAAGAAAGGGGGTTCCGTTGGTGCCTGTTTAGGTAACTGAAAAGAAAATATTAGGCCATTTCCAGCATCTCAAGATGACTGTATGAGCAGATGAAGATCTAGTAGTCACTGCACCATTTACCATAAGAAACATTTCATAATACTAAGCTGAACTCCTGGGACTTAGAACTGAAATTTGATGGAATTGCAGAAGTATTCTTTGACCTACTGAAAAAATGAAGGTTGATGGCCTGGGCCTCTGCTGACCTGTATTCGTTGGAAGCAGAAGAATGATACGGAAGTTACTAGGGTCAACCGAATGAGAGTGAGATTAAAGTGCACTCTCTGATATATTTGCATAAGATAGATGACTTAACCTTAATATCCACAATAGATACGCCAGCCTATTAATAAGACCCATTTCACTTTAGCTGGAAACTTGTCCCATGGTCTAATTATGAGCTATTTCATACTTCAGAGAAATGAAGATTTGATTTATACAGTTATCATATGTGATTAAATCACCAGAGGTAGAGAGCAGTAATTTTCCTTGTGTATTTCTAAGGAGAGAATGACATTTCTTTGTTAGGGAATTCTTTCTATCTTCACTTTCTGCAGTTCTTTTAGTTTTTTTAAAAAAATATATATATTTATTTAAAATCCTGATATCTCAGCTTGAAGGGTAGCTTCAAAACCTAGTATCAACATTCCAAGACCTCTAATGAACCATTCTGTTATCCCTCAGGACAGAACTAGCTTCAATGATTTCATGAAGAACTGAGTCAGAAAAATGCCCTCTTTTTTTCTGGCAAAATCCTAGACATTTGAATCATTTTGCTCTTTAGCCATTTCTTTTCCCTGGTGGAATAAATAGCTAGAGAATATCAGAAAGTCCTCAAATGAAAATAAAAAGAAAATGCATTGACAGTATCAAATAGATTCCTTTTATTACATTGCAGTAACATTGTTCTATGTAGATGGTATAACTTTTTAAATTAGATTTACATGGCTTTTCTTCTGTCTAAATATGGTTGACTGGCTATTTGAAATCAATTCCTTTATAATAATTATTTAGCCAATATATTTCCTGGTAAATAATTCAGAGCTGATTATACCAGCAGGCGTGCATTTGATTTCTGCTCTAGGGATGCTGTAAGCATCTGCTAATGCAGTCCCCGTGTTGGCATGAGCTAGTAGCCTTGGGGACCAAAAGGTCAAAGCAAAGAATATGTTGTAGAAAGGGTATGATTTCACTAGTAGGCTCAGCTCCTTCAAATCTTGATTCTGTCGCCATGCAAACAGCCTAATTTTATGAGACAAAGACAATGAGTTAAAGGGACAACCCAAATCTACTGCTCCTTCTGCATACATACGTGTACGTATACAACATGACAAAAGATGTCTCATTCTACAGCTAGTCAAAGCACAAATGCAATCACGTATTGTAAATTTCTATCTAGGAATGTAGATTCCTTTACTCAGATGATATGGCTTGAGGCAGGGTGTTATTTCATTTTTATCTTACAAATTGAGCATACAAATTGGAACTTATAATGGGAATTTTAGTGAATGGGGTCAGTGATTTAAAAAGACAGCATCATGTCCAAATAGCCTAATTTTATAGCAAATCCTCAACTGCTAGCATTTTTAGTGTACTTGTTTATTCATCAGACTCATATACTCCAAGAATAGAGATAGAAAACATGATAAAAATACAATGAAAATGCAAATTGGCTACAGCCTTTCTTTTAACTATTGAATAGCACCAGCTACTATAAGACAGTATCAGCTTTTAAAAACCCTGTGGAATAAGCCCATCTTGATAGCCTTTTGAAATAAAGCAAAAGTTACTATCAATCCAACCAAGTTTGAAGTATTGCAATGTGTGGGGCTGTTCTTGAAGGTTACTCAGATGTAACTGTTGAATGCAGCTATAAGAATGCTTTGGTATGCCCACGTGTTACCACTGCTTCATTATCTGTACTGATTGTCAGTGAACTTCTGGGTGCAATGCAATGTTTGTTTATCATCTATAAAACTGTTCGTGACTATGGAATACATTTTTGAGAGATGCTTTTTGAGTAACTGCGGTTCCCCAATGTCATTTATTAGGACCCAGGAAGATTCTTTTCTGATGCAGTGCCTGCTCTCTGGAATAATATTCCCCGAGAGATCTGTGTAGCTCCATCCCAATGTTGTTTCAGAAGTTTGGCTGTTGTCCCAGCCTTGAGGCTGAGTGTTTGTGAAATCCTGTTAATGGTGGGGTTTTTGGTATGGGGATATATAGGATATGGTTATCTGGATATCTCAGATTATTGTTTTTTTCAATTTTTAAATTAAAAGCTGTGCAATTCTGTGCACCACCACCACCATCTCTACTAATTGATAAAATCACCATCAGTCAATAACAAAAGGCAACTTCATTTGGAACAGCTTACATTCTTTGAAGATATCTTTAATACCATCAAACATCCTCATCTGTCTATCCCAAGTCCTTAGGAAGGACTCAATAGGTGGATAAAAATGCCAAACCCAGTCTAAACATCTGGCTGACTGTGCAACAAACCATGATAATAATAAAATGGGTATCTTTTGAAAATAGCTAATGTGATGCTATTTTTCAAAAAGAAATTCAGGGAGATCTGTGAAAATATAGGCTGGATGACAAAATGTCTGTTCTAACTAAACAAAATAACTAGGTACACAGAAAAACAAATTGTGCTGAAAATAAATCAGCATGAATTCTGCAAAGGTACATACTGCTTCATCAGCTTTTCAAAGTTATTTAGGAGTGGGATCCTATCAATATTGTTTCCTCGAATTCTCAAAAAGCTTCTGCAAAGTTTCTCATCAAAGATCCTTGTGTAAACTTACCAGTTCAAGTAGCAGAGAACCGGTACTTTTATGGATTGATGACAGGTTAAAAGCTGAAAATAATGAGGAATAAGTAAATGGACAATTTTCTTAATGCAGGGAAATAAAAAGTGGCATTCCTCAAGGATCTGTTCTATAATCAGTTTCTTTTAATTTGTTTGTAAATAATTTTGACTTAAGGGTAAACAATGAGATGGCTATTCATGGTGGTAAAAACCAAAAGTGATTATGAACAACTCCAGGAAGTCTGCTCATATTGAGTCAATCACATGGTAAATGCAATTCAATTTAAGTGCAAAGCACTTAAAATCTGGCTTTTTTCCGAGGCCCTAGGATTAATGTGGGTTTTTTTTTTTGGGGGGGGGGGGCATATTAATAGTTATATTTATTCTGGATTGTCTTGTTTCATTTTGTTTAAGTTTTAAATTGTTTTAATTTAGTATATTTTGTGAACTGCCCAGAGTTCACTGGAATGGGTGCTTATAATAAATTTAATGAAATAATAACGATAATAACAGCAACAATAGGATGCACATTGAGGCAACAAACCCTAACTTTCCATATACACTGATGGATTCTGAGCTATGCAACCGATAGCTACATCTAATCAATGATGAAACATGCATTGTAACATCACAGCGTAAGCCACATTCTTTTGTATTTCACATGCCATAGGGACCCCCATAGGGAGCAGAATTTGTGCAATGCTGCACATCTCTCTCTTGCTTCCTTTGCTCCCACTCTGGGCTCTCATGGCCATGGATAGCCATAGGGCACAGGTGTCAAACTAGATCGCATCACATGATGTATCACAATGTTTTTTTTGCCTGGGGTGGGGGTGGTCTGGGCGTAATGCATCCGGCCCACAGGCCGCCAGTTTGACACCCCTGCCATAGGGCTTCAGGGAGAGAAGAAGCAATTATCATACGCAGAATAACATCATCTTGCAAATGTCACAACTATGCTTGTATCAGACTACTGCAATGCACTATACATGGAGCTGACCTTAAAAACCACCGGGAAACTTTAACAAGTCCAGAATACCGTGACACATAAAGTTTTGGGCCACCTGCAGATTCACAGTGTTATAATTGCTGCTGCATTTTCTCCCAATTTCCTTCCAATTCAAGGGACTTTAAAGCCCTTTAAATATGCAGTCATAATATTTGTGGGACAGCTTCTTCCTCAGATGCAAAGAGCTATTAAGTTCTATCTCGTCCTCAGATCCCGGGCATGATGGTAGAAAAACCAGTCTATGGCATTGGTATATTAGCGTTTTTAATTATATGTTTTTATTATCTTGTGTTTTCTATCCTGTTGTTTTATATAACGTAGGTGGCCATATAGAGTTTTCAAATAAGTGTCCCAGCAGAAGTAGATAATTGTAACATTTGCTTGGTAATATTAGCATGCACATACAGTCATTTTGCCTTCCTCACAGTTTATTATAGTTGCTTCTGTTTCTCCTTCTCCATTTTCTTCAGGTTATAAATGATTTTATATACCTCTATTAAGTCCCTGTTTTTTTGCAACATAGCAAGAGTAAAAAAAAAAAAAGCTTTCCTTTTTGGTAGGGAAGGAGTTTGAGCTCCCCTAATCTGCTTGGTTACCTTTTTCTGTCTTTTTTTCCAGCTCTATCCTTTTTCATATACGGGAACCAGAATTCCAGATATAAATGTATGATAAAGTTGCATAACAGAATTACAACAGTGGCAATTTTATTTTCAGTACCTTTCCTTATGATTATTACGACATAAGGCTTATTTTTCACAGATGCTACACATTGAGCTGACATCTTTTAATATTCTATGACCTCAAGATATTTTTCTTGGTAACTTATATGGATAAGTCCCCCGCACCTCAAAATACTAAATCCAGGGAGCCTGCAATGAAGCTAAGAGAAAATTTGGAACAACAAAAGAAATGGGTTTTTCACAAATCTTATAACTAAACTGTGTAGTTCATTATCACAAGATGTGGTAATGATCACTAACTGGATGGCTTTGAAAAAGGAAGTATAAGGGATGTTGAATTTTTGTGTGAAATTTTCTGCTAGTTAAGCATCATTATCAAACAAAGAATGGAATGCTCTCCAGAGTTAGGGTTATTATATTTATTTATGTGATCAAATTTTAAGCTTAAAAACAAGCAACTCTTTTAAAAAAGTGTATGCTTAATCTTAGCAGCTAAAGTAATAAAATAACAATTACTCAGCAATGGAAAACCTTACTGAGGTTATGGAAAACAACTGAGATATGGATTAACAAAGCTTCTTCAATGGCCATGACAGAAAAGGCTGTAGGGAAAGTTAGAACAATGAAATCTCAGAGGCAGGAATCACAATTCTACCAAAATTGTGCAAACTTTATATATTATCTTTATAGTAACAGTCCTATTGGAAATACTTATATGGCAAATATGAAGGTGTTTATTATTTGTTTCTCTCTATTTTTCTTTTTGATTTTTAACTGTCTTTTTTCTACACAATATATAGGAAATTATGTTATCCCTAATAACATTGATTCAACAAATTATTGGAGGAAGTATGACTAAATAGGATGAAAGTTACCTGTCATTCTGGATCCCTGGAGTGCAAGCCCATTATTAATATTGGATGACTGGCCCAAGCCCAGTTTTCTCTGTCAATGTATTCCCACAGCCACTTTAAAAGAGCTCCAACAAGAGCTTTCTGCTACCTAGCAAAATTTAAGAATCTTTCTCTATTACTGATCTCCACACAACTTTGAGACGGTGTGACATTTTCCATTCTAATTGGTGATTCCTATTCTAGCCCTATTGTTTCTATTTCTGTAAGTCACCTTCTCCAAAAAATAACAAGTGACAACGTCTAATAGATTTTTAAGCTGGTCAAAAACTGTAATAAAGTCTATTTACCTACCTACCTACTTACTTGCCAGATTGTTCACCCTTATAGATGCTCTTGGAGGGTAATGGAAGAGAAAAGATACCACTTTAATATTGGTACTGTTAAATCTGAATGATTCCTGACTCACTTGTGGGCTGGGGTTGAAATGAAGGCGACTTCACCATACATGAGAGAAAAAATATATTGTGAAAGAATATTTGTGGCATACAAGATGTGAATGAAGATAGCCTAAGTTTGAAGCTTATGCCTAAGGCGTCACCCTAAGAGTAGAAAAGTACTATTGGATCAAGAGGGAATCGTTATTTTCATCTGGTTGAAATGAATGAGTCACAATTGGGTAAAGTGGAAGAGAAAGCTTAGGAGAGGACTTTGCTATAGTAAATATGCCCTTATTGGACTACTGCAATACACTTTATATGGAACTGCCTTTAAAGAACACTTGGAAGCTACAATTGGTTCAATACAGTGCTCCTTGAGCTGTTGATTTCCTGTTGTTGAGAACATATTACACTGTACTGCAGGCTTGATATTGATTAGCTTGCAGGTGCAATTTAAAGGGTTGCTTTTGACTTATAAAACCCTTGCTGACTGGGTACCTCCAGGACTGTCTCCTGAAATTTGACCTATTAAAGAAAATAACTCTACCTGTTATGTTTTTTGCATTCTTAGGATTGTTGTAGATGTTTTATTTTTTGTTTTTGTTTTCTGCAATGTAAGGCACTAAAAGTTGAACTGATTGCAGCAGAGTACAAATGTAATTAAGTAACTAAGTTAAGTAGTGAAAAAGAATATGGAAGGAATGAACCTCAAAAGAACAATGAACCTGACACTGCTAGAACCTGAGGCAGATCCCCACTTCTGGTCTGTTACCCTTATTCCTTAGGTTGGGTGATAGGATTGTTGCCAGGGCCTTAGGTGGCTGCTGACCTGCCTCCAGATCCATGTGTAATAGGACCCCAATCCTCAATGTGATGGTACTGGATTCCACTTGTAAATACGGTTTGCAACACAAAGAGTAGTTAGAGTGAAAAGAGTGAAGGTAAGGGTGTAATTGTATCCAAAGTTTGCCTGTGAGGCTTCCAAGTATTCCAGAAAATTCACTGCCATGGCGACAGGGGAGGCATGGTGAGAGTCCTTAGTTGGATTGCAATTGAATAAAAATGTAATAAATAAACAAATAAGCTCATGCTTAGATGGCTACAATATACTATACATAAACTGCCTCTGAATGCAACTAGAAAGCTTCATTTGGCACACAGTGCAGCAGCCTGTCTGCTAATTGATAGTAGAAAATTCAATGGTATAATACTAATGTTAAAAGTGCCATTTTGCTTCTGTTACTTTAATCTAAGGTACTGGTTATTAATATTACATGTATTTAATACATGTAAATACTATGTTCTTGGCCCGGTTTCTCGGTACTTGTGAAAATATTTTTTTCCAACAAAATTTGGCCTGCTCTGTATATTCTGGTAGGGAGAACTCACTGAGGTTTCTCCTGTGGAGATGAGGTAGACTTGGAAGTTAAAAGCATTCTTTCTCTGTCATGCATCATTGCTTGTCTTTAGGAAATCACCTTAGACATTAGTGTTTGGATGCTAATGGTGTGGAGGCTGCCCGTAAATAGGTATTACTTATTAAATACTTCTTGGTTTAACTTTTATATATTGTTTTTGTTTATCTGTAAGCCACCTTGAGTCTGTATAAGGAGATAGTTTGATTTGCTGCTTCTACTGCTAATAGGTGGCCACCCTATTATAGGGATAACAATTGTGCACATATCTTTATGCATATGTGGATTGCACTGGGTTATATTGAGCCTTTAGTTCTGGAACACATGATTCTGTGGATCAGGTGTTGATGCAAAAGGATATGTTCGTTAATGTTTCTCTCATTTACAGTTATCTGAAACATTTAAAAATGATTAAAATGACTTACGACATTGAGCAAAAGAAGTCAGAATTTGAAATATAATTCTGTACTGATGATGAACATAAAATTGCTAAAAAGCACATTTTTTGTTGAAATTTGAAATAGAGGAAAAATAGGTTAAAGAATGTGTGATAAAGTAGGCTAATAACTTTGATTATAATATACAGATCAATCAATCAATGGGAAAATATATACTTAAAAAGGTTGTTGCTAAATGATGCCAGAGAAATTATCTAGAATATATAAAGTCACTTTAAATATATGTTGGAAATGTGAACAACATGAAGAGATATTTTATCTTGCTTGGTAGACATGTAAAAAAGCTAAAAAAATGAATCCAAATATTTACTTTGAATCAGAAGATCTTAAAGATGAATATTCAATTGAAGCCAAATTTTTTCCTTTTATGATTGCTGAATAAACAGTTAGAAAAAGACCCATGGAAGATTATTTCAATATATGATCACAGCAGTGTGATTACTACTGTATGTAGAGATGGAAAAATGTGACTACCTACTATTGAGGAATGGTTAGTGAAATTGATAGATTTTGCTGAAATGGATAAATTACCTTCTTTGATTAGAGAAAAGATTTTGATATTTATTGCCAACTGGAAGCCTATGGACTGTTTATGTAAAAATGAAAAATATTAACTTCATTTTTGTTAGCTTTTACCTTTTGGTTTAATGATTATAGGTACAGAAAGCAAGTATGCAAACCCATTGTTGTTGTTGTTGTTGTTTTGTTGTTGAAGAAGAAGTTAAATGTGGTTTGATCAAGAAAGCTATTACTTTTCCTCCCAGAGCTCTAAGCCTGTCAGAGACCACTGTTTTGCAGGCTTCTTACAAGATCAGCTGCATGGAGCAGTTGTGGGTGATCTTAAGCTCTCTCATTGTCCATAGAAGAATTACAAAGACCAGTGTACATGCCAGCTCTTTATTCCGCCGCAGCCATCAGCTCTACTTTTTGTGGAGGTCTCTTCAGTCCGCCATTTCTTCCACTTTTTACTTTCTCGGCACTCTTTTCTTTCTTTTCTCTGTAAATCTGACCCCAGAGTGAGGGCAAGTTCTGAACAAAAGTCTACTGTTTTATCTTCAAAATAGCATAAATGCCCCTGGGTATAGTAACAAATTTTCATGTTTCTAATTTTAAAAAGTGCCTCTTTAAGCCACATTCTTTCATGTGAAACATTAATCCCAGGCATGCGGCAATTCATAAATACACAAGAAGAGTCTAATCTAATCTATTTTCTGTTACAGTAAACTAGATCTTTTGTGGAAGCTCAAAAGTTCACTATGAAAAAACTGCCTCTCTCATTATTGCTATCTACCAATTTTTACTGACTCTAATCTTGGAGGCAAGATATTCTCCAGATAACACTTTCCTGTTGAAGGGCATGAATAATATATCTAATTGTCTAACTTAGTGACAATCATTATATCTTGTAGTAGTAGTTCTGATAGAGTTGCTATGCTTGCTTGTTTGGATTTATCTTATATGATGATTCCAGACAGCTCACGACAATCCATAAAAAGGATAGCACTAAGCAAAAGTACATCCCCCACCCCCACCCCCCAGGCAGCAGACTAATCATCCTTGCAGCATAACCGTTACCTTAGTCCAGTGCTTGAGAGATCTTTACAGCCCTCTGGAAGGCTAAAAAGGTAGGGATCCCTCAGACCTCAGGTGGGAGATTGTTCCAGAGTTCTGGAGTGATCACCAAGAAGGTGCACTTCCGATGTCTCATCAGATGGCAATGCACATTCACACCTGTCAGAAGCCAAAATACTCCAGTTGAAGTACACTGCAGATAAAAAGTAAACCCCAACAGCAATGGATTTACTCATGATTATCATCTTTTTACTTTTGATTGCTTTCTAGTTTCATTTGTCTCATCTTTAGTGGCATGCCAGGCAACATTTTGCATACACTCATTTAAATAGCTGAATATGCACAAGAGATTGTAATAAGTATATCTGCAAATATTGGAAAGGCCATTCTTTGCAACAGTTATGCATGAAAAGTACATTTCTGAATGGGTGATTTTCTCTTAAGTATACATTTTTATATTTGCCACTTAGTTGGTGATTTGTTTCTGATCTGTATCGTTCATTCTGAGTCTATGGAAACAGGACTGATAAAACACCAGATAAATACATAATTAAATCTAAGCTATGGGAAAAGTCCCGTTACAATTCTAGGACAGCCACAATAGAATTACTCAAATATTACAAACAGAGCAGTGTATATAGCTGAAAGCTAAAAAAGTTTAAACTACCTTAAGTATCATAAATAGATCAGGACATTATCTTTACATAATTGCATAATACAATTGGTAAGCAGCTTTCAATGTTTTCCTTTCCATATGCTACCTTATCTCAGGCATGATTGTAATGTTTAAGGTATACATTAATTTTATAGTATCAAATATTTAAAAATTATTTCAAAGTTGCTGAATTAATTAGGAAATGTGTCTGTTCATTTCAGTGTGCTTACAGCTGAATATTGTAAAAGATAAGCAGCATCTTTTAAAAAAAAACAACCACCCACCAGCTATTTCTTTTTCTTTTATCAAGGATGAGATGTCCATTCATGCACTTGGCCCCAACAGTTGCTCTTCTGTAACAAGTAATCGAACATGTTGGTCATTTGAAATCCAAATGAATTAGCAGTGACAGTTTTGGTGTCCTGACCTGAAAACACAGATTGGGAATAGAAGGCACCATCTTCCTCTGAGGTTAGGTCTACTCGGTGATGACAGGAGGAAAAAAAGATCAATTCCCAACACCCCTGGTATGCAATCTGGGGAGTCTTATTGGACCCGCAGCTTCTGCTTAAGAAACAGGATGTCAGCTGTGGCTAAAAAAGCCTTTACACAAATCTACACTGTGTGTCAATGGTACCCTTTCCTGGGCCAGGAAGTCCTTCAATCAGTCAAGCACTGCACATGACTACTGCAATGCATCTTAGGTTGGAGTGCTCTTAAAAACTACTTGTAAGCTGCATCTAGTCCAGAACAGAGTGTCAAGGGCAGTTATGAATGTATCTTGTGATATACGTGTAACATTTGCTTCATGAGCTGCATTGGTTAGCATTAGGTTTAGCAATTCAAGGCAAGGCTTATTACTAGTAGAAACTTTCATAGCTAGGTTATTTAAAAATCACATTGCTCTGGGACTTCTACTTGGCCTGTACAATTAGTGTAAATTGGCATGCTGCATGCTGCAAGATCTATTCACTAAGCAGGCTCACCTGAAGGGACCTAGAAACCATGCTTTTTCTCTGATGCAGCACTTGACCTCTGGAGTACTAATCCCCTCCCCCCACATAATCTAGTCCCCACCCTGGCCATGCTCAAAAGAGCTCTAAAAACCTGTCTCTTCCTCCAGTGGGTAATGGGCCCTGCATGTTTGATTCACATCTAATATTTTTTTCTTCTGGCACGTGAGGATTTTTTAAAAAACAAATTATATTTACTGTACATTGTAAAGTGAAACAGTAAGCCACTGTATAGTTGGCGGCTGTATATATTTCATAACTAATTAACTATGGAAATACATGACCCTCCTCTTTTTTAAGTCAAATTGGTCTAAGTGTAAAAGATTCTTAATATATTCCTATTCAAGCAGCTAGGGGCCTTTAGTGGAAGATTTCTAATTACAGTGTCTTAATATTCAGAGCATGTTGCCATTTCTTTCTTTGTGACACCAAGAGAAAAGTAAACCTAAACAGATCAAAGAGATGCTTGCAAGCTTGGAGGAGGATATTTTTAAATAGCTGTTCAACTTAATTCGTTTGTCACTCACTTTGTTAACTGACATAGGTACTGGTAGGATTAATTTGTGGAGGCAATGCTAAAACCATGCCATCTTTCTGCTCTTATAGCTGGGCTCCAGCAAGACCAGTAAAAAGTATGCTTCTATTTCCAGAGGCAACACTTGATTCTTGCAATAAATTGGACAGCTCTAGAGGTGGCACCAATAAAAGAAAATCCCTTGAAGCAATATATTTGTTTAGTAAGCTAAGGTGAGGTAATTTTTTCAACTTTACTCAGGAAATAGGTACTTTTCTTCCTTACTTTGTGATTCATTGATGCTGAACTTCTCTGTTTTTAGTGTTTGAAATGTTACTAGTCCTGAAGATGTTACATTTGTTCATTATTAAGTGAGTGCTAAATGTAGTCACTATTTATTAGTGTTACCAGATTTTGATTGAAAAGAACAAATAGAGGGCAGTAAAGAATTAGAATTTTCTATATCTTTTTCCGACCATTTAATGATTTCCTGGATTTCTATAGCCTTGATCTGATAGCCTTACTACCTATGGCTTAGGAGGAAAAAAAACATTCTTCAGTTACCCTCAACCCCTATTAACTATATGAATGTGTAGAGTTGCAACAGTTTGCCAAAGAAGAAAAAAAGAGAAGCCTACATGAAATCACTAGAATAACTAGGATTTTGAGTAAACTCTGCTTGCTCCCTATTGTAGGCTTTTCAGCAACAAGTTTGAAAAATTTTCTAGTAGATGTTAGAAACTGGAAGCTAAGTAGGGTTGAGTTTGAATGATACATGGATGGGAGATCATTACAGAAGTTATGGCCTGTAGATTAGACAAGAAGTGGAAAAAAATAACCTGAAAAAAGGCAATGGCAAATCCCATCCATCTCTCTCCACGCCCTTCTGCATGGTGATGTCACCAGCAATAAAGCTCAACTTGAATTTTTTAATCTTACAAAAAAACCCTTCCCTGCCTATTATAATTCTCACAATAATAGTCTGTATTTTTAAAATGATCTTTTTAATGTTATGCAATAAAAAATGCAGACGATGTTTCCCAAAAATAGATGCTAGGTGAGATGAAACATATTCCTCATGGTTAAAATGCCTAAACATTTCAAGATTTATGCTATCCAAGATAATAGAAGCAGATAAACTACCTTATTTACCTGGCAGTATAAATTTATTTCTTAAATGGGAGCATCATTTTAATTTCACTCTGAGAATGGAAGGGAGGCATGAGTGCACATAAAAGTAATTTGTGAATTGGTATTTAAGAAATGCTGACTTTCTAATTCCACTCACAAACAGAACCAAAGATTATTTATTTGCATTAAAATAGTAAGTTGAACTTTGTGAAAACAAAGCCAGGAAAACAATTAAGACAAGAACAATAAGAGAACTAATGAAAAGAGATAAGAAGTAAAAAGAACCCGAGACAATAGCACTAAAATCCGTAAGAAAAAAATTAATAAGTGGAATGTTGTATATGTTGTATATACCTACTAAAATTTAGTGGAAGACAACCATTTTAAATTCAAATTTAAGTTCCTTTTGGTTAAAACAATGAAGTCTCCCTCCTCTGTTAAATTCAACTATTTTGAAAACAGTGTGGAAGTACAGGTAGTCCTTGATTTACAGCAATTCATTTAGTAAGTGTTCAGTTACACTGGCGCTGAAAAAAATTGACTTATGACCACTTTTCACAAAATTTAGACACTTGGCAACTGGTTTTTATTTATGACAGTTGCAGTTTCCTAGGGTCACGTGATCACCTTTTGCGACCTTCTGACAAGCAAAGTCAATGGGGAAGCCAGATTCAATTAACAATGTGTTACTAATTTTAACGACTGCAGTGATTCACTTAACAATTGTGGCAAGAAAGGAGGTAACATGAGACAAAACTGACTTAACAAATGTCTCACTTAGCAGCATCAATTTTGGATTCAGGTGTGGTCATAAGTCAAGGACTACCTGTA
Source organism: Oxyrhabdium leporinum (assembly GCA_032468155.1). Taxonomy (NCBI): domain Eukaryota; kingdom Metazoa; phylum Chordata; class Lepidosauria; order Squamata; family Cyclocoridae; genus Oxyrhabdium; species Oxyrhabdium leporinum. Next base: position 268,926 of record JANHFL010001345.1, read on the forward strand.
GTTTGCCACTGTAGTTTTGGGGATTTTAAAAAGATTTCCTACAGCCTTGGCATTTTCTGATGGTTCCTCATTAATCATTGACCCTCCCTGCAAAACTTTTCAAGATCAGCCAAATCTGTTTGGAGTCAGGCAGCCTTAAAATTTAGCTGCGTACATATATGCATACATACACAGTGTATTCTCAAAACAAGATCGTCATTCAGCTGTAGCAGAGGTAAATGGCTAGGTCATTTCATTGGTTTTGCTGTCAGAGTAGCTCTATCAAACTTTCTCTAAATGGGTCATTATTTAAGATCCGATAAATTTACACTAATAATTAATACAGATTTTCTTCTCTTTCACCTCCATTTTTTTGTATCCAATGTCATCTCTCTTTTAAACTGTAAATCTGCGAGCAGGGGTTCACATATGGCTATTCTAAGAATCTTTCTGAAAGCCCAGCAAATTAAAAGTGCATTAACTAATCCATTTGCTGTATTTAGCACCATCTTTGAGATTAGCAATAGCATCGCCCGAATAATTCTCATCACTGGGCTGCGTGCAACGATGAACTTCCCTATGTTGGGTGCAACATTCAATTTCAAATTATTTTGGAAGCTTAAAGCCCCAGATGTCACTAATCTCCCCATGTCATCAATCGAGGATCTGCACGTGAGAAGCTGCAGGAGTGCGAACACTCAAGGTAATAATAGCATTCCAAGGAGTTTCTGACAGGTGAAGGCTCTACAGAGCGCTAGAGTAGAAATTTCTCTCCGAAATGCTATATATAAAGCTTCGCTACCCCGGAAAAAGCTTGCAGCTGAGGGATCAATTTGATTCTGCAGGTGGTAGCTCAATGAGCCCGGGAAGATGTTCAGGCGGTAGTCTTGGGATCGTATGCCATAGGATTTAAAGAGAGACCAGAGCAGATACGGTTTCAAGCGGATTGCATAAACCCGGGGAGAACCATAAGCGGTCCGAAGCTATGTATGCATCTGTCAACAGTCGTCCGCCAAGGGTAGAAGGAAACCCAACTTAGAAGGACTGGTCACGTGCCCCCCCCCCCACAAATACCAGCAGCCTTAGAAATAGGCCCGACGGCGCCACGTGCTGGGAGGGTGACTTGGGGAGGGGGGGTGGGA
>JANHFL010001345.1:270146-282803 GCA_032468155.1 Oxyrhabdium leporinum
TGGGGGGTGGGGGGGTGTCATAGGTGCGCGCGCGCCGGCCAGCTCCTGCAAGAAAGTAAGGTTGACTGCGCCACGCGTTGGAGAGCGCGCGTAACACGGACCGCCTGGGCCTGACGAAAGGTCCAGAGAGCGAAAGCGCTCGTTTATCAGCCAATTACCTAGAGAGCATGCGCCGTGGCGGTGGCGGCGGCGGCGGCTGCCGAGGATGGAGAGCGTTCCGATCCAAGAGATGGGGAGGAGGGAAGTGAGGGGAGGAGGCTGGGCAGGTCGGTCGCCTATGTGAGGGAAAGTAAGCAGTTTGCATTCGCTCAGTGCCTGCCTCAACGGAGCTGAGAGCTCGCCGCGCGAAGCTGCCTGTGCCTCGTCCCCTGCGAACTGCTTCGCCAGTGGCATTTCGTTGCGGGAGAAAGACGGGGTGGGTGGGTGCTGAGCTGCCACTCGCTTTTCTGGAATAAGCGGGAAGGAGGGGGGAGTCCTCAGGGCGCCTGCTTGCTTGCCTCCAAGACCCGAGCAGATTGCCAGCCCGAGCAGGAGCCAGCGCGTCTCGGCAGCCAAGCGCCGCCGCCGCCACCACCGCTACCGGGCGGGAGAGGGGAGCGGGGGGAGAGAATTGGTGCCGCCACTGAATTTTTAATGGAAAAATGGCGATCTCGGCTCAGACCTGCGGCACATCTTGCCTCGTCCGGGCTCTCTACGGCCAAATCCTGCTAGGCGTCCTCATCTCGGCTCCTTCCGCGAATGGCTACAGCTTTCCCCAGCAGTACACGTAAGTAAGAGCTGCTCTCCCAACCCACTTAGGCTGCCAGGGCAGCCAGCCGCCACGGGGAAGTGCTGCTTCGGGCTGCCGGGTCGGATGCTTTTGCGACGCAGGTTGGTCCGGATTGCCGGGGTCGGCGCGCGCCTTTGCGCTTATCCCGCTTCGAAGGACCGCCGGGGATGTCACTTTCCTTGTGGCCTTAAATATTGGGGCGTATAAAAAGTACGCCTACCTGGTTTGCAGGGGGTTTTAGACTAGGCTTTGGGGGAAGGTGAAAGAGGGGCTGGTGAGGGTCCCCTTTTCCAACTTACCTTTTCCTACTTGGGTACAATCAAATCCTTAACTCCTCAGCTGGTTTGCGGAAAGTGATGCTGGTAGAGCAAGATGTGCTCACTTAATTTTAAAAAGCAAGTATGCATCCCTTTCAGTAACTGTTGAGGCTGAACAGTTACAGCCAACTAGAACAGTAAACAAAAGAAAGATCATCATTTCATTGTGAATTCAGAACTCTTAAGAGAAGCAAAAGTTTGAAAATATTGCAATGGAGTAGTCATGAATCCATTTATCTTCCACCCTTGTTCAACTAGACTCATTTGTTAGAAATAACAAAGATTTCATTGCAAATGTTAGCAACAGCAAGTTTCTGTTTTTAAGTTTCCCCTTCCTGTGTCACTTTCTGCATTCTTCTTCCCCCTCCCTTCTTTACATAAAAAAAACCCCATAGTGCTTTTAGAAGTAGAAAAGATTGTTGAAATTAATGTGTATGTACATCATCTGTATAAGTAGGATTCCTTTTTATGGCTTACAAATGTACCCATACAGTCTCCACAATCCAGGAATTATTGATAGAGTGCAACGCAAATAATAAATTGATAACGGGGAGCAATGCAGCTATTTAAAGCTTCAATCCTATTCCCCCTATATAGAAGGGTGAATACTATCTTATGGCACTTAAGAATAAGCATGTTAGATGCTTTTTGCTACCGTAATGGATAGTTTGCTATTCTGAACATTCTCATGCAAAGCATATATCAGCATTAATTATTCTAGTATTTTTAAAATTGCACACAGTACCTTCAGGAGTCAAATTTGTCCTATTCCTAGCATTTCTTATGAAGGCTGGCAGCATGCTCACTTGGCATCTACTTCTTTAAGTGAGGATAGGTTTGATAACCCAAATCAATAACAGCAAGATTGGTCTTATATAGCTATTGGCATATGTAGCTTGTTTTAGTTTAAGACCCATTGAAGTCTTCATAATATGACAAAATATTTTAATAGTGTAAACGGTTCAGTGATTTTAAATGCTATGACCTGCTGAAGGGCATGCCAGCCACTGAATGCATAGCTTTAACTTGTACGTAGGAAATGGGAATTCTTTTTCCAAGGCAATACTTTTTAGGTCTTTAGAAATATTGTGCTAAATTCTGATTGGGCACAGTTCCCACTACTGGCCTTTCCCCATCCCAATAAAAGTTTCCTATATTTATTTAGCTACAGAATGTACTTTTTTTTTCCTCACCAAGAGTATCTGGTAATACTTCTTTAGCCCTTCAGTGCATCATACACTACTGGCATCTGAGTCTAGGCTGCTAGACTTCCAATCTGCCTGTCAGACAGACCTATAAATTCAACTAGGATTTAAAGTTGAAAGTGATTTATTTTTTACCCTGGGTAGGAAACCAAATACTAACACTTGTTCGGTACTAAGTGTTCATGGTTTCATCTCGCAGTCTCCCTGTGTGCATGAGTGGCTGTTACTCATGCAAGCAGTCCCTCTAGAAATCATCACTTTATTGCTTTCTAACAAAAGATGATTTAGCAGTCCCAACCATTAAATTGTACTGTGCTGTATTAGATTTTTTTTAAGAAAGAGAATTTAATTTAAAAAATTGGCTGTGGGTATCACAAACAAGAACTATAGCCTACAGAATATGTGAGCTTTACATAGTTATATAAATTTCTTTTAACTCTGATATAAGATGGATTGGACCAGGTTTAAATGTAAATCATGCTAGATTAAATTAAATTCAATAGACTTACAGATCCCTTTAGAAAGGACTTGTGAATGTGCACTCATATAAGTGAATTGTATAAAATATATTTTATAAGCTATCCTATAGTACTCTTCCTAGTTAATGCCAAAAGTCCAAATTCTACATTTCCAAAGCTCTTAGAACACTTGTGGAAGACAGCAATGGTCCAATTATATGTAATGTATAGATTAATCTGTGCATATGTGCATTTTTTGAGTTCTGTGAAAACAATTTTTTGTCTCTTTTTGCCTTGATATCTCCAAACCAATTGGGGAAATAATTGAGGGGCATAAATGGTTAGTTGATGTTGATATATCACTGCTTGTGAATGCCCTTTAACATGTGGGCTATAATACTAGCTACAGCTCTTCAGAGCTCCCGTCACTGTCATTCAAATGCTTAAAGGCTCAGATGCTGACGGAATGGAAGGCAAAAAAAAGCTGCCATGCTCCCCTTGGAATTCTTTTCCTTTAACAGTCTTAGTTAAGTGACCAGTGACTAAAAATAACTGAACTGCTGAAAGCAAGCCATATTTTGCAGAATTACTATATAATTATATTTCTTTAATAAAATTGTGCTTTTGTCTTCCAAGTATATTGATTTCATTACTTCAGAGCTAACTATTTTATTTATGTAGTATCCATATAATTATATAATAATGGCCCTATATAGGAATTTATAGAGATATGTTCCCCAAAGCTCATAAACTAAAATAGCAATCAATACACTGGGGGAGGGGAGAAAAGAGTCAAGTGGTTGATGTAGGAAAATGCAGTTGTTTACTTAAACTTAGAGGATTAAACTGAAAGCCTTAAAAAAGATTGGAAATAATATTGGAAGCCTTTTGGACCCAACTGAATGATTCTGAGCAATGGAATGATATCAGAAATCAGCAACTTAAGAGTTTGTTCTCACTAAATTACTTATTCCCAGTATGTGCAACACTAACCCTCTAGAGAAAGTACTTTATCTTCACATGTAATCCTGCCTTTTATTAGAGTGGTTTTGTCTTGGATGCAGCATGATTGGTGTATTTAGTCTTTGAGCAGTGAAATTCAGACACTGTTTAAACAATTGCAGTGCATATGAGCTCCAAGTTCTGTTTCCTAGAACATTGATGCTGTGTTTGTGTTTTTATTCATCTTCCGCTGAACTAAGGAAGGCTTGGCTCAGTCTGCTGCTCAGTGTAGGATTTCTCACTGAGGTTTAAAAAAGAAAATCCAAGATTGAAACGGGCCTATTTTGCTAAGGACATTGCGTCATCCACCTGATAGGCATGTTGCTTTTGATGAATGGTATGCCTGTGTATGCAATAGGGATTAAAGGCTTTACTTTTTGAGGTAGACTGTTCTTTTAAATACTTTCTACCAGCATTGCCCAACTGATGCTGAATAGAAGCAGAGTTTTTGGGAGATATGACAAGCAACCTTAGTCTCTTTCCATGTACGCTGGTAGAATGAAAAGAGATCCTGTGTGAAACTGTTCTACAACCTGTACCTACATATGATAGTTATGAGAACTTTATAAGAATTAAAATATGTCTACTATAAAATAAACTCTAAATATATCCATAATTGTAGCTGTTACTTCTTTTTAGTTCAAAGCAGTTAGTCTGTTAAAGTGTAATAAATTTGTTTAGAAGTAAGATTTGTCTATAGCTGACTTCATCATGTCTGGTAAATAAAAAATTATAAAATAAACTTGTATCCAACTTACAAGAAAAAATGATTAGTTTTTAAAACTCAGACACTGTCTAAAATAGGGTTTTTAAAAATCATTTATGGAGTAGAATATGTTTGGCATTCATAAATGAATATGCATTTATTTATTTGTTTGCTTATTTATTGAATTTATTGAATTTATATTGCTGCCTATTTGCCCATGGTGACTCAAGGCGGCTTACAGAATATAAAACCACATTTAAAAGAATAAAAACTAACAAAAAATATTCTGGTAAAGTAATCCTATTGCTGGCAATTTAAGTGAGTTATTACTTGCTCCAGTTCCTCGTTTATTTATATCCCATCTTTAATATTTTTACAAATAAGTCAAGCTGGCAAACATATCTAACATCCCTTCCTCTTTCTATTCTTCCCACAACAACAACCCTGTGAGGTAGTTGGATATTATATTTGCATTTGAAATGGACAGTAAAATCAGGCATTTGGATTTGATGTCTTTCTTGGGATGTTTGATGAAACCTGTGTTATATGGCATAGATCTCTCTCTCCCCCCTCCCCGCCCAATGCAAATAAAATTAGAGTTGGTCTAAATTTGGAATATTGACTCTTTTTCTCAGTCCTTCTATTTTGGGGTGATAGGCAAATCTCATAAGTGAATAAATCAATAAGAATGATGTTCTATACATTTTACTAAATTCACATTATGTATTTTGATATCAATTATTTATATCCCAGTTTTTCATTAAAGGCACCCAGAGCAATGTACAATATATAGTCATAAAACTATATATACTCATCAATAAAAATGTCAAGGTCAAGAAAATAAATCCAAAGGCTTACCAATATATAACCAAATAATTAATAGTAGCACAGGTAAAACATGGCAATCATCAAAACTGGCATCAATAGTATTAGTTGTTAAGATCTCATTACAATATCTGGCATCAAGAAGGAACTGGCAATTATCACTTGGTATCACGGGCTCTGACCTAGGAACAGCCTTTTCATGCTTACTGAATCACCTGAGATTGTAATAAGAATTAGGTCTTTTAACTGATTATAATTCCTAAGTAAAACTATGGGAGCAAGCACTCCCTTCATTTTCTGAATACCTTAGTACTAACTTGCATGGACATACTTGATGTAAGGAGATTTTTTGCAGAAAGTGCCTGCATAACAGATCGTGCAGTCTGTTCCATTGGAACAAAGAAATGAACTGACAAAGATTATACAGAACTGCTTCTATCATAAACATTTAGAGAAAAGTTGTTAGATTAATGCACTGGTCTGCTAGCAATCCATCAACTGTCTATTTAAAAAAAAAAATAACAGAGATGGAGAGGAATAGGAGTGAAGAATTAAAAGTCAGCCAAATATGGGACAAGGAAAATTGAGAAACTGTTTACAGATGTGGTTCTTCAGGATTTCTCTTAGGCTAAATAGATCATTACAACTCATAGGATGCATGAAAATTCTCCCACTGAGATGAGTGCGGAGCTTTAATCTGAATTGTCAGAATCCTTGTTTTGAAATTACTGCTGGAATGCAAGGCTGGTTTTTCATAACACAGAAAACTTGAGCATTGAGGAGACTGAAAAAGAGGTGTGATGGCAATCCCCTGGCCCTTTGTAGTGCCCCCAAACTTTGGCAACGCATTGATTATCACTAGCAGAGGACAGAGATGGACAGAGGAGCACAGCCAAGGAAATGATCATATATGCACATGTCTCCTTACTCTCATTTCCTTCCTGCCAGGACACTGGATTTTCTGGAACCTCTGTGGTCGGAGCATCATCAAATAGGAACATTGGATTGCTTTGCTAGAGCAAGTTTAGGAGGAGAAAAAAACCACAGATATATTTACTTTTTGTTAGGGTAAGAGGAATCCAAGCAATCATATTCCTGTGATCATGGTTGGTCATGGTTACAAAACACTTAAAGTAGTCAAGCTATCCTTTGGCATGCAGGTTTTTCATGATTTCATTTGGATGATTACTCTAGCTCTCTAGGTAAACTATACAGAAACATCAGAAATAATGTGTGAGTGTATTTATGTTATACATAAATACACTCACATGTATGTAAAACTATATTATATGTTTCAACATTGGATATATTTCAACATTGGATATATTTCAACATTGGTTAGATCTTTAGGTCAAAGACGTTGACAAGTTGACTGATTAGTTAGCTAAGCTGTCATGAAGAGCTCTAGAACCAAATCTACTTTTGTTGTAACTATAATAGATAAAACAAATAACCATTACACTTAACAGACCACAACTCATAAGCATGATGTACTTCCATTGCTGGTTCTTCCCCTTTGAGGCCCACTAGCCCAAGATTATGGTTGAGTATTTAGAATGGGCAGCTGGTATTGTCAGAAGGAACTAGACTGAATACATTTGTCATTAGGCTGTTCCACAGTACAGAAATTGGTTAAAATGTTTTATAAGAGATGAAGTTCCTCAAGACAACAGGTCCAATAATCAAGTCTGCTAACTTAGTTTAGAAAATAAGGAATGGATTTTGTTCTGGAACAGTACGCGACAAGAAAAATGTTACGGTAAATCCCAATGAGTGTATTTAGAACCAAGTGAACTGGGGATGATTCTTTGAAATATACAAGGGAGTGCCTGTGTTTGCTGATTCCCACAATCAAGAAGCATGACAGAGTATATACTAGAGTTGGAGGAAGAAATAACATTTTATAGTACAGGTAGTTGACTTATGACCACAATTGACCCCAAAATTTCAGTTGCCATGCAAGACAGTTGTTAAGTCTTAGTGGTTAGAGTGCAGTACTGCAGGCTACTTCTGCTGACTGCCTACAATTTGGCAGTTCAAATCCCACCAGGCTCAAGGTTGGCTCAGCCTTCCATCCTTTCAAGGTGGGTAAAATGAGGACCCAGATTCTTGGAGGCAATATGCTGACACTGTAAAACCTCTTAGAGAGGGCTGTAAAGCACTGTAAAGAGGTTTATAAGTTTAAGTGCTATTGCTGTTGCTAAGTGAGTTTTGCCCCATTTTATGACCCTTGCCATAGTTGTTAAATGAATCACTGCAGTTTTTAAGTTAGTAACACGGTTGTTAACTGGCTTTCTCATTGACTTTGCGTGTCAGAACATCGCAAAAGGAAATCACATGATCCCAGGACGCTGCAACCGTCATCAATATGAGTCAGTTGCCAAGCATCTGAAATTTGATCATGTGACCATGGGGATTCTGCAACGAGGGTGAAAAATGGTCGTGTCACTTTTTTGGTTGTAAGTTGAGGACTACCTGTATCTCAATGTTAGGTACCGTCCACATCACATTCCAGATTTCATTTGCATTGTCAACAAAACAATCATACAGTTGTCAAGAAAATGACCTGCATTCATGAAGTTACGAGGAATCAAGACTGACTCAGAGGAGATTTCCATTGGGAAGCTGCAGCACCACCTTCTTAGATGGCTTGGACTTTCAGGGCAGTGCAGCTAGCCCTCAACTTACAACACATTTGAGCCAAAATTTTCTGTTGCTAAGTGAGACATTTGTGAAGTGAGTTTTGACCATTTTATGACCTTTCTTGCCATGTTTGTTAAATGAATCACTGCCATTGTTAGGTTAGCAATACGTTGTTAAGTGAATCTGGCTTCCCCATTGACTTTACTTGTCAGAAGGTTTGCTGCCCCCACTCACCCACACGTCAGGGTTGGTGCAGAGAGTTTTATTCAGTCTGTTCCCCCAACAGTTCTATTTCAGGTTTTCAGTTAACCCCCAGCTGCAAGCTTAACAGTAATTGGCTCGCAACCAAGTAGATAACCAGAAGCAAAACAAACTTACAGCCAAACCAAAAACAGTCTTGGAAATAAAGGTTTTCCCTGGGTAGGTTCCAAAAATAAACAGTCAAAATCCCCTCCGAGGTCCGAGGCCTCTACTGAGGTTTGTCTACAAGCCCGGTGGTCTAGTTTCAGGGCTTGCAAGGAATTGTCCAAGCCAGGAGTTCAGGGGATCGTTTTCAGCAAAGCCAGGCACAAGCAAGCTCCAGACTAACCTTCCAATTAGTCCACCCAACAGATAACAGGCTGCTCCAAGCACAAACAAACACTCCACAACTGAATTAAATCCATGAGCTGCAGAATCCCGGAAACACAAACAACCATCTGGCCACGACTCACACACGTGACTTCCAACAACGCTTCCATCTGCCTGCCATGCTAAATAGCCCCTCCTGGTGCAGCCCATTAAGAGGGGCGGGGTCTTTTCCCCCTCAGTCCGGCAGATCTCCACCTCTCTGCCCTGCGTACTCTAGCATGTACCAAGCCCAGTAGCTTCTCCCCCTCTTCCTCATTGGCCTGCGAGCTCTCCCCAGCCGAGGCATGTTCTGCCAGCAGTTCAGGGTCAGCAATACCGGATGTGCCAGGAATGTTCTCATTCTCCGTCGAGGCCTCTGAGGAAGACGTGGATGAGCCATCATCCACAGGAGACATCACAGAAGGTTGCAAAAGGGGATCAGATGACCCCGGGACACTGCAACCCTGTTAAATAGGAATCGGTTGCCAAGTGTCCAAATTTTCATCACATGACTATGGGGATGCTGTAATGGTCGTAACTGTGAAAAATAGTCATAAATGGATTTTTTTTCAGTGCTGCTGTAACTTTGAACTGTCACTAAACGAACTGCTGTAAGTCGAGGACTACCTGTATTTCATACCTGGTATGATCTCTTTCACAGCGGAATGTCCAGTGTACGTATACGTTTTTACCCTATAATTTTGAGAACATTTGGGAGGACCTTGAATTTAATAAAGGCATGACCTTCTTGCAACATTCTAAGACTTTTGCAAGCTTTATCTGTGAGAACCTTGGCTCTGCCTGAGGGAGAATTTTGTGAAAAACAGAAAAGATGTAATCTTTGTCATCATATCTGTTTGTTGAAAAGCTTGGCAGTGATGGGATCTAAATTGAAAAAAGATAGAGAGTAAAATTCGGTTGCCGTATTTCACTTAAAAAAAAATCAAATGTTTCCTTTCACTTTGAGTTTGTTTAGATACGGATTTATATGAACCCCTTCCTCAGAAATTAAGGTAAAATAGCACTTCTTATAATTTCAATATACACACTGTTTTTGATTAATAAAGGTATTGATAAAATGGAAATAATTTTAATGATACCATTTTTATTCACATTCGTAAATACTCAGCTTAGTTCTTGACAAATCCTTAGTTTCAGCAGCTATCAAAATGATTGGCAAATTTGTCATGGAAATATTTTTCTTTCAGTTATTAGTTGGTCTTGCATATGCATTTGATCTGGAATCCAGATTTATACCTATATAGATATATAACACATATATGGGATTCTTATTAGTAGATTGTACATGTGTATGTTTTCATCTTAACGCCACAATGAATTTTCTTTTGGTTTGAGAACTGATACAAATGAGAAAGTATTTTATACAATGATGACTTATACCCAGAGTTCGCCAACCTTTCTGACTGTGCGGAACGGTGGGAGTGGGGAGAGGGGATGATTCCGTGTGAGCAGTGGACAACTCGTGCATGTGTCCAGTTCCATTAGTGAGAGCTGCAGGCACCTGCGCCAGTCGCTCATGTAAATGGAGTGCGCGTGCATGCGCTTGCCCACTGGTTGCACAAGGGGAAATGCATGCACAGGCTCACCCATTGTTTTTGCAGCCCTGTTATGAACAGCTCATGGCCCGGTAGTGGGCCGCAGCCTGGGAATTGGGACCCCTGCTCTAGCCATAGTGACATTCTTCAGTCTATAAAGAAAAAGAACTTGCTGTGTTTTTGATCTCAAGTTTAGAAAAACCAAAAGGAAAATAAGTTTTTATTTGTACAGCTCATTTATCTATAAAAGGGGTGTCAAACTCACGTCAGCACGGCAGAGTCATGTGACGTATTGGGACTTTTCCCTCTTTCGCTAAACCGGGCATGGGCGTGGCCAGTGCGTGACACATCCGGCCCCTGGGCTGGGAGTTAGACAGCCCTGATCTATAACACCAACTCCCAGAATACCCCAGCCAGCACAAACTTGTAGTCTGCCCGTCTTAGAGTTGTCAAGTTGAGAAACACTGATCTATCGGACTGCTGCCTGTAGGTTTGGTAATTATTTAAATATGTACACCAGAATGCAACAGGTTTTTTGAGGCATCTCACTTCACCCAGGAACAAATAGCCACATATTTATGATTAGAATACCATCCTACAAAGCTGCTGAAAGGAACAAATGTCTTTTCTTTGCTACTCACTCAACCATTTATTCTAGCTGCAGTAGTGATGGGAACAAAACATGCAGAAGAAGTGACATGTTAAAGAGAGACGTAACACTGAAAGCACTAACATGGAAAGCACAAAGAGTCTTCCCAGAATCATTGCCTTTAAGATGCTAATTAAAAGCTGTGCCAATCTGCTCTAATTATCCATTGTAATATGATCCTCTCCGCCCAGAGAGTCTTCGGATTATGAAGTGGTCATCTGTACGCTACCATTTTGATTGTTTAATCTGTTATGCTTGCTTTTGGTTGTTGATCTTGCTGTTCTTTGTATTAGAAAACATGATTGCGTTTAAGTTAATAGAACTACAGTAACATAATATTGGTAATTATTCTCTGTCTCTGTCATTCATTAGATAGTGATGGAATAATTAGGAAGACGAGAAAAGTTTATTGTTGCTTCTGAGATATGCAATCACATTATGTGCAACTCAAGAAACTTTGCTATGGTAGGAAAAAAGTTCTGAGGGCTTAAAGTCTGACTTGCATAATTTTGTGATCTAGGCTGTATACAAGTTATCATCCATTTGCTACAGCTTATTATTTGCTTAACAGTCCACTCATTCTTTTGAACATTTTAATGACAAACCAAATTCAATATAGTACTTCAGTGATCTTGAGCATTTAAAAACATCTAAGTAGCATTCCACATCAGTGAATGAGATTACAGTTTGTTGTGTCAAATGTTGTTAGAACATTTGAGTATCCCCACCAAAAACCCCATATTTCTTCTTGTGAACTGACTGTGTTCTCTTAAGTAAGGAATACTATATTTATTTTTAAAATGTAGTTATATGAAAGAAAGATGCTTTAGTGGATTAAATTATTTTAAAGGATATTTTCCATTGCATAAAATTGCAAACTTAAAAAAGAGCCAATATATATCATGAAATCATTAGCTCTTTCATATATATCATATAAGTTGCACTTAATAAAATAAAAAATATGGTATATGGTTACCTAGAAGATTAATTTATAGTTTATATGCATTTTTAACTTATGACAGTATCATGCTTTTTTTTAGGCACAGGGCTTCTGAATTTCAAATTGCTGCCTTTATATTTCATCACAAATTACGTATAAATGATCATATTCTGTTATAATGCATCATTAGAAAACACAAAACCATTTTTGTGTGAAAATAATAGTTTTGTTATCCCAGCACTTTTTACTAATCCCAGCACTTTTTACTAATCGAAAGTGTGTTCTTGCATTTATATAAATAGCAAAACAAAACATTGGACCTTTTGTTTTTAGTTTATAGATTTTTTTCTAAAGGCCAAATTCTTACCTGAATATACAATTCTGCATCTGTGGGTGTGTTAGGTTAAATACAACCCTGGAAATATAAATACTTTGGAACTGAGCAGCTATAGCCGATTATTTATTTATTTTATTTTTTGTGCCTTCAAGTCAGTGTTGACTCCTGACACCCTAACTCATTCCTGCAGTTTCTTGGCAAGATTTTGGTAGTGGGTTGTCATTGCCTCCTTCCCAGGGCTGAGAGAGAGTGACTGGCCCAAGGTCACCCAGTTGACTTTCATGTCTAAGGTAGGATTAGAACTCACTCCTGCACTCATTACCTGAGTTTACCGCCACTTCCCATTTATGGAATTGTTGACACTTAAGCAATGCAGTCACATTTCATGTCATGTTTAACTTGCTAGGAATCAGTCTGAGAAGATCTCCTCTCCTCTCAATATTATGTTTTCTTGCAAACTCACTTGGAAGAGAGAGAGAAAAAAACACACACTGACATAGAGAAGTTTGTGATTAGCTCTTTCAATAAGATTGTTTGGGATAGCAGTCTTCCCTTTTGCCCACAATAACTTCTTTCTTTCTTTCTTTCTTTCTTTCTTTCTTTCTTTCTTTCTTTCTTTCTTTCTTTCTTTCTTTCTTTCT
>JANHFL010001345.1:285124-298831 GCA_032468155.1 Oxyrhabdium leporinum
ATAAGCTGTAAACCGCCCCGAGTCTTCGGAATGGGGCGGTATATAAATGTAAAAATAAATAAAATAAATAAATAAAAATCCTCAGCATACAAATACCCGCGAAAACCTCAAGAAACATATATATATATATATATTTATATTGTGGCTATTAGGTCTGGGTCTTCAAACCTGGCGCCAAGCAGTTGGACAAAACCATCTGCATTGTCCAGTTCTGCGGCACCCTCATCATGCAGTTGGGCTGTCCAGTCAGAAGCATCCCCCTCGTTCATGTCTTCAGCAATGGCAGACACCAGGTCGTGATCCATCTGGTACAGAGCCCCATATTGGTCGATGTGCGCCCACACTCGATGGAGGAAATAGGCCAATCTCCCAGGGGTGCCATCAACCAATATGGGGTTCATAATCATAAACCGCTCTCAATTATTTTTCTCAGGTATAGTAAATATAAGTGTAGATGCTGGAGGTTTAGGGGGGGCAAACAAAACTTTTATTCTGGATTCTGTAAGAGCCAAATGTTTTATTTCTAAATCCGAGTGTGAACAAAAACAGAATATATTGTCGGTTGCCTTAGTTGGTCTTAATTGTCTGAGGCATCCTCAGCCAAGGTCTTGAGAGGAAAGCCTACGAAGTTTCCCGAAGATAAAACTTTGGAATGATTCAGGGATTTGCTTGCCATTTAGCCTGCTTGCCAAGTGCCATACACAGATTACAGCTAACTTTTTGAAGCTAACTTTGGGAGATGTGCGTTAGTCTTGGCCTGATGGCTCTACACTAGAAACATAAATTAAGATGTATTTTTATAGTGTACTTCTTTGCTGGGCATGGTGATCTTTTTTACTGTTTCTATTTGCATGATTCTCCAGCACTACTGTCCAAGGAAGCCATAGGGAGATGGGGTAGAGGTGAACAGAGACTGTGAAATCTCCCCTTAATATACCTCTATGACTCAATTCTTCCAAGCATCCACTGATTAATATACAATGTTGGAGCAGCCTTTTCAATTTTTGTGGGTGTGTGCCTTTGTCACTAACGTATATCTTAGTTTATCAGCAAGTCTTTCTCAAAACTGGTCAAGCAGAGCCAAATAATTCAGAATCTGATATGGATTCACAAATTCTGCATTGCTTTGTTTCAGATTATGAATCTAAAGTTGCTTTTTTAGTCAGATCTTCAAATATAACTCTAAACCTTTGCATGAAGTTCTGGTGCAGGCAGTCCTTGTTTAATGATAGTAATTGCAATCGGTACTCCATTGCTAAATGATGCAGTCATAAAATGTGACATCAAGTGACTGAGCTGACTTATGATGACAGTTTCACTTGCAAATCCCTTGCAGTTGTTAAGCACAATGTCACACAATTGCCATTCGCAAGCTTTTGCTGGCTTCGGCATTGACTTTGCTTATTGGAAGCTGGCAAAGATTGTCACAAATGGTACTTATGTCACCATGAGACATTGCAATTGTCATAATTATGAGTCAGTTGCCAAGTCCCCAAATTGCGAACATGTGGGCCATAGGGATGCTGTGATGGTTGCAACTTTGAGGATCAGTCATACGTTTCCCCGTTCAGTGCCATCATAGCTATGAACGATTTCAGAATGAATGGATGTTAACTGAGGACTATCTGTGATGGTGCAGGGACAGATCATTGCACTCAATGAGGAACACAGCTCATTTAGTTGTTGCTTTTTTTCCCAGCGGACTCAGAACAAAAGTCACCTTGTTGCATCTTCTAGGATTTCCAGCCAACCTGCCATAAACAATTCACACTGAATCTTGCATGGTGTCAAATCAGAAATTGATCCAGAGGCCCACCAAATGTCTCTGGCAATGTCCCATGAGAGCACAGAAAAAATAGTTGGGTTGCAAATTGCTGTTCTTCTCCTGGCTGAGGCAAGCCTGCTACCAAAGACTGTGTTAGTTGTTCCATGTACAGGTTTTGTATTGGCATATCTTGCTGTTGATTCTGTAACAATGGTCAGCATGCTGTTCAACAGGCGCTGAAGTGACTTGTGGATCTGATACCATTTCCATGATCAGTGACATGGTTTGATGCCTCTCCAGATTGAGAATGGTGAGGCTTTCAGGATTGTTGTCAGACCTGCAAAGTAAGCCATGTTCTGCCTGAGATTGGAGGCACAGATGTAGACACAATTGCTAAGGAGTTGAACTATTTACTACAATGTAGCAGTTAACAGTAGACAAGATCTTTTAAATAATCAAAATCTTTTAAATAATGCTTGCCTGAATAAGTCTGTTGGAAGTTCAAGCAGCCATAGAATGGCCAAATTCATTCCAGGAGTCAAAGAACCTAGTCGGGTAGTCAGCATATCCAACAGCCAAAGATTCAAGTGCAAGAAAACCTAGGAATGAGATGGAATTCCAACAAAAGCTGAAGGCAAAACAGTTACATAAATCTGCCTCCCCAGGCAGCTGGGTTCAAGTACCCAGGCCTCACTCTTTGCTTATTGAGGAGTCTCATTGAATAATATTGCTCTACTTGCTACTGCATGCATTGAGATCTGGGGCTTGGGGATTATTCCTTATTGTCTGACTACTTCAGCTGATCAGGAGATGCTTGTGGTTGATTAGCCTCCTCAGATGAATCTTGGCTTGAGGCTGACAACCCATAGGTTCAAATGTAAGAATGTTACCAAAGTTGAACTCAGATTGTGAATCTGAATTGTGACCCATGAGAAGAAAGGTCAGGAAACAGACACTTCAACAATCTATTATTAGAATATATAATAACAGAATTTTGGAAGCCTGGCAGAATTTCTTTCCCCCTGCTTATTATATCAAAGGCACAACAGTTGAGTTTATTCACTGCCATTCTGTCTTTATGGGCTAGTCTGATGTTTTCCTATTGGCTGTTATATACTTTCCCCAAGGTTATCTCCACAACCACATTTATGAATAAGAACATAGGTCTGGTGGCTATAATAACATCTATTCCAAGCATTTTATACATATGGTAATCAAAATAAAAAAAATTCAAGCATCTACCATCCAGACCTTCTCTATTCTGCATCTGCCCTTTGGAACATCATATTTAGAGAATTATGTAAGTTTTGCCTTAATTTTGTTTAAACAACCTCTTAAAACCTGGCTTTTCCCTAGGTCTTGAGCTGGAGCAGGTGCCAGTCCCCTTTGGTGATGAGAGATTGCGTTATTTTTCTCCAGATATTTATTATTTATTTAGTAAAAACGTTATATGGCTGCCCAACTCACACACATTGATTCTGGGTGATTTATTAAATTAAAAGCCACAATTTACTTGTATTTGTTGTTCTTCTGTACTATTTCAATACTGCACGCCAGTTAGAGTTGGGATGGAGCTAGGCAACCTTATAAATTGAATAAATATTCAGATTTTGTAAATTAACTAGGTAACATCAATCATTGAATATTTAACTTCATGCTTCTTATGAAAATTGTGCCTGGATTTCTTACCTCTCCAAGGAGAATAGTTTTTAAAATATGTAATCTCTCTTTGCACATTAATGTATTGTTTTACCTTTATCTTTTTAAGAGGTGGTGACTATGTATGAGAATTAGGATCGTCCTGGGAAAATTCAGCAAGATTGTTATCACTCATCCAATGCTCAGGATTCTCATAGCATAGTTCCTATGAACTTTTTGGAAGGTATGTGACTTGTGGGAGTATGTGTGACTGAAAAAGAGAGAATGCAGAGTCCATTACATTGGGTAATTTACATGCTTCTTCAGCCTCTGCCTAGGGAAATGTATTTCACAGGTAATTTCAAACCTCTTGGCGGGCAGTAGAAGTCATTATTCTAAATAGAAAGGGTAGATGATGTCATAAGAACCACCCTGAATAACCACATTAAAAAGCTGTTGAAAGAAGGGAAAACCTCAGAATATTATCTTAACAAGTATTTTTTGCTACTTATAATGTATATTTTTTTTCAGTTCAAAGAAAATGTTGGTGCTAAAACCAGAAGTATAAATATTCCCTGGTGCTTCTCAGTATGCATGGGTAATTTGCTAAGATAATTGAAGATTGCCTCCCCTCCCAAAAAAAAAGCTTTAATCATTTATCCTCAGAGAGTATCAGTCTATACCACCATATAATATATTAAACCCAGAGGTCTGAATAAATTTGCAGAATAAATAGACATTTAGGGACCGTTCTAAGATAACCAAACTGATTAGTTGTTTTCTTTGCCACATAACTCTTGCATTTATTTTAAGATATATATACCCAGCTCCAATCTTTCCCCATAGCAAGGTTGAGTTCCTTTGCGGGAGCAGTGGCCCAAAACATTACCAAAACAATAATACCTCATTAGTACCTGCTGCTGCAGAAACTCTTACGTCTATAGACCATTGTCATTGGAAACTGTAAAAATTGTTATGGTTCAGTTTTGTCCATGTTTGGTGCTTTTAAAAATTATTATTATTAAATTTATTTGCCACACATCTTATGATTTGAGATGACATTGAGCGGCTTCTTAAAGAGCTAGCCCCTCTTCGCCTCCTAATGTAATCTTAATGCTGAAAAAGAAATTTGAATAAGTAAGATCATTTGAACACAATGGAGAGAGCCAGATTGGAATGCAAAACATCACACAGTAAATATGACACATTTATTTGGGAGAGGCTAATGTTTCTGAGTCATACTTGGTGGGTGGGTTCATGCATTCTTTACAGCTCTTTTTGCTGACAATCTGTAGCCAGGGGATGGTCAGGATTTCTTACATGCAAGTCTTTCTCACCTAGGATAATTTTTATAGTATAATTTCTATAGGATCACTTCAATATTCAGCAATATGACTGACTATTGGTTCAGTGAATAGGAGAAAAGAGGTTTGTCAGGAACTGTATTTAGGTCACAGGTTTGACTTCTGTAAGAGTTACACTGAAAAGTTTTTTAGCACCTGGAGTACTGATAATGTCAGCAGTCAATTACTTTAGGAATGAATAGCCCAATAGTTCCAAATCTAGTTCCAAATCTGAAAAATACAAAACAAGGTATTTGTTCAGTCATGGGAAAAAGAAACACCAGCTTTAAATGGCAATAGATGTAAGAGGGGATTGCATTGTGTTGTTAATGCAGAGGACAATCTGTGCTTAAAGTAAGGTTCTTATTTAGCCAGGATATGTTGAGTGTCTCAATAGCTTGTGCTCAGTTTGAGCTGGAGAGTTTGACAGCCTATGTGGTTAAAATATTGTTCTCCAGATCAAGGATTCTGGAGCTGTGAATGAAATCCATCATGGTGTTTGTACCTGCTGCAGATTTACAAATGATTTGCAAGATAATGATAGGATAGCAGTGGAATTGTCAAGATCATTTTAATAATGAATATTCCTTTGTTTAATGCTTGTTTTCCCAACTCCTCCTTTTTTTCCCCTTCATTTGTTGCAGGTAGTGTGTAGGATCCTGTACATTATAGCCAGTAACAGCTGTGGTATAATGATTGATGATGTAGTGGGGTTGTAAAAATGGGCTTTCCATTCTTAACTGGCAAAAATGAATCTGCAGATTAGTCATTGACTTCTTTCAAAATAGATTATAATTTGTTGGCTTTATATTGCATCTTTCTTCCAGGAAATGAAGACACTGTAGATTGCACAGGTTCCTACAAAGTTTTTCTCTAACAATCCTACGTGATAGGTTGTACTAATCAAGATTGGCTGTTGAACTTTTGCAGTGAACTTCCATTGCTGAAGATAGCAATAGCAATAGCACTTAGACTTATATTCTGCTTCATAATGCTTTACAGCCCTCTCTAAGTGGTTTACAGAGTTGGCATATTGCCTTCAACAATCTGGGTCCTCATTTTACCGACCTGTGAAGGATGGAAGGCTGAGTCAACTTGAAGCTGTGAGAATCAAACTGCCGAATTGCTAGCAGCTGGCAGTCAGCAGAAGTTACCTGCAATACTGCACTCTAACCACTGTGCCACCATGGCTCTTAAGATGGATTTGAACCTACCCTCCCTAGTTCTAGCCCAACATTTTAATTACTATACCAACCATAATAGGAATTCCATTGTATGGTCAGTTCCCACCCGCTTTCCAAGCAGCAAATTTCTCTGGAAAAAATCCTATCTAAACTTGGTTCAATATAGGATTAAATATTCATCAGGCAGACTATAAATGTGTGTGTGTGTGTGTGTTTGTGTGCGTGTATGTTTGTAAGTTTTCTTATGTCACTATAGAAGTGAAAGTCGGACTTTGAAGTAGTAGGATAGATATTGATATTTTTGAATGTTGTTGAAGATTCCGGAGAATAGCCAAGAAAACAGTTGGATCATCAGCCTCACTAGGTAGACCAGACAGGAAATATGGCCATATAATTTATTATGAAGCTATATTAATATAATATATAATTTCAAGTCTGAGTGTGCAGTTCTCCTGCTGTTACCTTTATTGCCCAATAACTCAGGGAGGGTTCCCACCTGAGCGTCTTGCTGTAATCATTATGCCACTGTGGGCTGTGCTACCTCTTATCTGACCATTCCATGGGCAGCATCTGTTCTCTCAAATCCTACAAATCAATCCAGAGTTCTCACTTGAGGAACAAATGGTCATGCTGAAATTATCCCATTTTGAACAAATTTTATGAAGCCCTAGATGTCTGGAGAACGCTCTGATGTTGGAAGAGATAAGGAAAGACGACAAAATGGACTCAAGTATAGTAGAGATTGGTGCACTTTCTTTGGAAAACCTGAAGGTTTTCCTGGAGAAAATTGACCTCTGTTGTAGACAAGATAAGAGTCTTCATTGACTTGATGGCACTTAAGTAATCAATATGTATGAGTATATAGTGTAGATATTTTTTAAGCTATATATTTTTCTTCAGGTAATACTTACATTATAGGTTTGTGGTCCTGGATCATCTGCCTTCTGTGTTTAAAGAGAATGAAAGTGAATTAGTGGTCTAATATCCAGAATACTATTTAGTGAAAAAAGATTAACTTATCGTTATCTCCTTTTGAAATTTTACTTTCATTTCAAAGTTTAATATCCTGGAGGTGTCACGTCCACATACTAATCTGATCTGTTCAGTTCAATGAGGTCAGTTAGATGTCTTTCACCTATTAAGGCCCTGAATTAATATGCAGCAGAATTAATTAGAGCTATCAAATTTGGGTAGCAGGTCACATCAAAACATAGATCTGGTAGCCCTAACTTGACAAAATATAGACTGTAATTTGGATATCACTTTCATTTCCAGTGGCATCCTTCTGTCATGAACTCTAGGTTTGCTTGTTGTCAAGTTATATTTTATTTGATTTTTTTTATCACTGCACAATTCAGTTTTGTGTTTTCACATTTTGCCCCAAGTCACAAGTGTTCTGTTCCTGATAATCTTACTGTTGATCGCCTTGAAAGAATGTGAACACAAGAGATTCAAGACAGTTTATTATTCCTGTCTACCTCTCACTTTCCTAACCCTTAATTGCAGCTAATTGCAGTTGGCTGGAATGGAAGAAGTTGGAGGAGGGAGGAGTCTGAATCACTGGCTTAGAGGGGGAGGAGTCTGAGTCATTGTTGGCTTCATTGAAGAAGAGGGAAGGGATGGAAGGTTTCTCCCTCCCACAATGCCCCGTTCTCTATTTGTATAAAAGAAAACATTGGTCATCCTATTTGTACTACAGTCAGTTCCAGAACAATTGATGCCAATAACAGCTAATGATTCCAGATTGAGTTGACATTCATAAAAATGGCACCAGATGAGCTTCCAGTTTTAAGCAATCACAGTATTACTGAGAATCTGAGAAAAGTTTATGTAGAGAAGAGAAATGGAACTGCATGTAAAGGGAACAAAGTATTTAAATAATGTAAGATTATGGTGACTAAATTCTGAGGTGCTATAGAACTTATCACTTTGACAATAATATGATGTTAAGAAAACAATGCAGTTCTGGAGATAATAGCACATTGCTCATGATTTTTTTGAATGATACTTTAATTGACTGACCTTTTTATTTTTTCGGTCTGTAGCCTTTTTCCGTCTGATTAGCAATTCCTGCAAAATTAAATAATGTAGACAGTGACAAAAAGCAGGAACATTTACAAGAGAGTTACAACAAGGACAAGTAGTATGTAAACCAGCAACATGATCAAGAGCGTTAGAGAACTGTTGAAAAACATGAATGTGGTAAGAAATTTATTGTAGCAAAAAAACAAACCAAACCCAACAACCCTGTAAATGGCAGTTTGGAAAGTTACTAGCAGTTATGGATGAGAGAGGTTAATTATAAGAATGCTTTGTGGAAAAGAAAGTTTTCTTGGGGAGAAAATAACCAGAAGTGTCTGCTTAACTCCCAATTGTTTATTTGCAGAGTAGTTTATTTTCAAAGTTTTGAGTACATTTATTTTATTTTACAAGATTGAAGTAGATGCATTTTGTTCTGGATAAAGAGGGATTCTTTTAGTGATATACTGTCTAGCCATCTGTTTAGCAGATGATCCAGACTGAACTACCAAGGTGATCTTGGAAGTGGTCTGGAGAATTCAGGTCTTGGATCTTGCACTTCTACAACATTCATGAGGCCACATTGATACCGAGGGTCTCATGGTTTCTGGGCTTCCTATAAGTGGGGCTTAGAAATTATGTCTTTGCCAGGAAGGTTGAAGAGTTGCAAAATGTTGCTGTTTGCAGGAGTGAGATCACATTACAATAAACCAATCTACCAGAGAGAACGCTGCATCCTGTGGGATTCCAGACATAAATGAGGGATGTTTTCTTGATCTTTGCTGACTTGGAATAATTGTGTATATTGGTTCTTGATAAGGCGGTTTTTATGTTTTTTTTGCCATTTGTCCTTTATAATATGCAGAGAACCTCTGGATGATGAAATCTTGAGGACTTTGCAGTTTAAAGGCAAATTAGGGCAAATCCAGATGGACAAATGCAAGTTAGGGAAAATCCAGATGGAAGCAGCATATTCTTGTACTGCAGTAGTCAGGGAATAGAAGAAATATTACAGCTGCAGAGGGCAACCCATTCCCCAACGATCCTTTGGACAGTTGGTATGGTCCTTCAAACAAATTTAATTTATGAATTGTGAGCAGTTTAACCATGGATAAACTATACAAATTCCTGTCAGATTTGATTTCAATGCTATAACTAACTTGTTCCAATGCACCATATAATAACATTAATATTGTTGTTTCTCTCCTGAAGAAGTGGATAATGTTATTGGATCTGTTCTGAACCATTACTTGCCTGTTAGCTTTTCCTTGGCTTTGAAGGACCTTCAAAGATTTTGTTTGGCGAATAACATCTCAGTTCCCTATTTCTTAAAGAAGATGCTGCTGAGGCTATAAATCAAAAAACTATTTTTAGACTTGAATGGTTTTAATAACTCTCAATTAGTTGTTGGAGACAGCCATGACACTTTTATAGGAGCTCTTAGATGAAATAGTTTATCTCAATCCTTTCTAGTCTGGGCTTTTTAAATCCAAATTTGGCACTGAGGTGTTATTGATCACTCTGATGGATGATCCAGGAGAAAGATGAGGAAGTCTGGCCCTGTTAGTCCAGGGTCTTCAGGTAGCTTTAGATAGCCTTGATTATGGTATCTTATTGAAAGACTTAAAGGGAGGGTTGGAAATGCCCCTTGGCTTTGATTCAATCCCTTATCCTGAAAGTTCACAAATTTTGAAAATTACCCTAGGAGATCTCACTTTTTAAAAAATAATGCTTATAGGAAAGCACAGGAGCAACCTAAAGATGTATACCTATTATACCTATTGCAATCTGTAACTTCAGATATGGTTAGTTATTGTCTAGCCAAATTAATATCGGTGTCCTATTTGCTCAAATTCCTAATGGGAACAAATCATGTTCATTCACTTCAAAAAGGAAAGAATTTTGACAAATATGAATTTGTGATGAATGCTAGAATTTAAGGTATTTACCATATTGGAGGATGTTGGGTAGAACCTTGTTTCTCTAAACTGTTGTTAATTGCTCTTATGTAACACAAATATACCATATATATATATATATGAAAAATAGTAATGCTAATATAAGAGGAAAATATTTTTAATTTTTTTCCCTTCATTTTTTCTCTGTTCAGACCTCTTTCTTAACAATAAGCCTATAGTTGTCTCCTGTGAACAAAGTATCTGCATGTAAAATGACAGGCTCTTGCATGCTTGGCTATTGAAAGAACCAACTGAACATTGCTAAGTGCTTTATAATAACTATGATTATGCCACCCTCGCTTAATGATGCTGCTCTTAGGAGCCAGTGACTTTTTCCAGGGCAGCAGTGCTGAGGAACAAGATTGGTAGATTAACAAAAGACATTGAGCAGGTTAGTCTTCAGAGTTCAAGGAAAGTGTAATATGTAGAATAGAGAGGGGTGAAAAAGCAAACAAGCCCAGCAGCTAATAATGTTGGGAGATTCTAAAATCTATTCCACTTGCCAACAAATTGCTTAGATTATGAACCTGAGCAAGTGACATTGGCTTGAAAATGTAGTTACATTAGCATCTTTTAAATTGTAAAGGAGGAAGGGATTTTAAAGGTTCAATAATAGTTTTGCATACCTAGTTGTACACAGTACTGCGTATGTCAGTGTACATATTCACATACTTAACCATAAACCTGAAAGTTGGCTATAAATATATTTTTCTATATTCTATATTACTACTACTATGTTTCTATCAGGAGCACCGAAGTACTTCCGGGTTTAATGGATTGAATAGTGACATTACCATTACACAGCAGGGATTGGGCTCCTTTCACATCCCTGTTAAGTTGCCCACCAAAGTGGTACCCATGTATCTACTTGTAATCCCCCGCTTTCGAATTGCTGGGTTGCAGGAACTGGAGCATATGATGGTAGCTCACCCCATCCTGTGGTAGCAATAGTATTTAGGTTTATATACCACTTGACAATTTTCTTGTGTTTTGCCCTTTGGAACCTCAGCTAGAGTTAAGACTGTTTTAGCTTTAGATTTTTGGACAAATTATTCTTATCTGCCTGTACAGTATGCGTGTCTCACTGACAGGGAATAACCCTTCTGGGAATTGGACTTTTCACTGTGTAAATACTCTTGCTGCAAACCTTGGAACACGGTATCTATGGGGAATTCATTGAATCAGTAGATATCATCTAGACTGGATGGTTTCAGCTATGAGTGTGTAAAAGGGCTTCTGTTTGTTGTATATAGGAAAAGGTGGTCATTTTATGCCACATAAAGGAGTACCTAGTTTTCTTTCTAATATCTCTGTACACTATATCTGGAAACTGCTCCAGAGAAGAAAGCACCAATGCACCAATTCCTTGCCAAAACTATTGGCAAAGTCTGTGAGATTTTTACAACTTGTCTGCATTTTATAAGGTGTGATTTTAACTTAGAGATTGTCATTATTCTATTCTTACTTGGCTAATGCCCATTAAGCCTACATTCACTGCAAAATTGCCCAGGCATTCTAGGTTAGTCATTATTTCCCAAAGTTCTCTCTCTCTTGCAAGTGAGGATTTTAGTTCTGATTATTCAGGTTTGCCATTCGTTAATTTGAGCTAGAGAGTTGGCATTAGTGATTCAAACAGGAGACTGACTTTGGCTGCTTTAGCTGAATTAGTCTGGAGGACTTGAGGGTGGGTGGGGTGTCACCTCAGGCAGTCTTCTTTGTTGCGAGTCTGTCTCTGATAAGACCCTGACAATAGCTCAACAAAGATCTGATTTGAGAAAAGTTTGAAATCTGGCAAATTCAGTATTTGTCAGTTTAGATTAAATGAATTATATATGGTTTAAATAATGACTAACGTGGGAATATCATACAAGTACCTATTAACAGATGACATAAATAGCAATTGCACTTATCATCTATATCAATTTATAGAAGAAAATACCGATAATTATGCATACAATTTCCAGGTTCTATCATTACAACAGATAGTCTATTACAAAATGGACTATCTATACAATTAATAATGCAACTATTCATTAGTTGGACTCCAACAAAGACTCACAATTAAAGATTAAATCAAATATTTCTGAGAATAGCAATAGCATTTAGACTCATATACTGCTTCAGAGTGCTTTACAGGCCAGTCTAAGTATTTTTTTTTTTACAGAGCTAGCATATTGCCCCCAACAATCTGGCTTGTCATTTAGCAACCTTGGAAGAATGGAAGACTGAGTCAACCTTGAGCCGGTGAGAATCAAACTGCTGGCTGTTGGCAGAATTAGCATGCAATACTGTATTCTAACAACTGTGCCACCATGGCTCTTTACCGCATTCTGGACAGCACAGAGTCTTTTGAGACATTTGTAGACTATTCCATAGAAGGCCAAATAATTGATAATCACAAACTATATTCTTATGAGGGAAAAAACCAACAATTTTATTACCTTGTGGTAAATAATAGAACCTCTTTAACTTGTATTGTTCAAGTTAAGTATTGGATATTGAATCTAGTTCTGGGCATCACTTAAGGAGGATATGGACAAATTATAACAGATTCAGAAAAGTGCAACAAGCATGATTAGGAGTATTGGATATTAAGTCCTGCAAAATTCTAGGGTTATTATTAATGATGAACACAAATCACTGGGACCTGGCGGATTACGTCCCAGAGTTCTAAAGGAGCTGGCAGAGGTTATCTCAAAACCACTGCACCACATCTTTCAAAAATCCTGGAGCACCAGGGAACTACCAGAGG
This sequence comes from Oxyrhabdium leporinum, assembly GCA_032468155.1. Classification (NCBI taxonomy): domain Eukaryota; kingdom Metazoa; phylum Chordata; class Lepidosauria; order Squamata; family Cyclocoridae; genus Oxyrhabdium; species Oxyrhabdium leporinum. The sequence goes on from JANHFL010001345.1 coordinate 297,784, forward strand.
ACTGGAAAAGAACTGATGTGGTTCCCATCTTCAAACAAGGGGAGAAAAACAGACTCGGGAAACTACAGACCAATCAGCCTAACATCAATACCCAGGAAGATACTGGAAAAGATAATAAAAAACAGATCTGCCAACATCTAGAAATGAGTAAAGTAATAACTAGTAGTCAGCATGGATTTGTTAAAAATAGATCATGCCAAACCAATCTTATTTCATTCTTCAACATAGTGATTAAATTAATAGACTAGCAAAATACTGTGGACATAATATACTTTGACTTCAGAAATTCGACAAAGTTGACCACAGCCTACTTCTTGGTAAGTTAGAAAAAAGTGGGATAGATAGATAGCATGTAACTGACTGACAAACCATACTCAATGAGTAGTCCTTAATGGTATTACATCTACATGGAGGGAAGTAAGGAGTGGGGTACCACAAGGTTCTCTCTTAGTCCCAGTCCTCTTTAACATCTGGATAAATGACTTAGATGAGGTGGTAGAAGGGCAACTTACCAAATGTGTTGATGATACTAAGCTGGCAGGAATAGCCAACACCCTAGATGATAGGCTCAAGATCCAGATGGATCTTTACATACTTGAACATGGGCCCTATCTAACAAAATGAAATTCAATGTAGAAAAAAGTAAAGTCTTACTTAGGCAAGAAAAAACAAAAGTTCACAAATAGACTGGATGAAACAAGGCTTAATAGCAGTAACTGTGAGAGGGATCTTGGAGTCTTAGTGGATAACCAATTAAATATGAGCCAACAGTGTGTGGCAGCAGCCAAAAAAGCCATTGCAATCCTAAGTTGCATTAACAGAGGGATCCAATCAAGATCAAGTGAGGTACTAATACTACTCTAGTAAGTAGAGTATAAGTATAATAGTCTAGTGGCCTTAATAAGATCACACCTAGAATACTGCATCCAATTTTGGTCCCCACAGTATAAAAAAGGACATGATAGCAGTGGTCCAATATTTGAGGGGCTGCCACAGAGAGGAGGGGATCAAGCTATTTTCCAAGGCACCTGAAGGCCAGACAAGGAAT
>JANHFL010001345.1:298931-310298 GCA_032468155.1 Oxyrhabdium leporinum
TATTGCTTATAAGTTGTAAACCGCCCCGAGTCTTCGGAATGGGGCGGTATATAAATGTAAAAATAAAAAAAATAAAAAATACTAAGCTGGCAAGAATAGCTAACACCCTAGAAGATAGGCTTAAGATCCAGATGGATCTTGACAGACTTGAACACTGGGGCCTATCTAACAAAATGAAATTCAATGTAGAGACAAGTAAAGTCCTACACTTAGGCAAGAAAAACCAAAAATACACATACAAACTGGGTGAAACCAGACTTAATAGCAGTAACTGTGAGAGGTATTTTGGAGTCTTAGTGGGCAACCAGCTAAATATGAGGCCAGCAGTGTGTAGCAGCAGCCAAAAAAGCCAACGCAATCCTAAATTGCATTAACGGGGATACAGTCAAGATCAAGTGAGTTACTAATACCAATCTATAACGCATTAGTAAGACCTCACCTAGAATACTGCATCCAGTTTTGGTCACCATACTATAAAAAGATGTTGAGGCTCTAGAAAAACTGGGCTTGGCTAGTCTAGTGAAGAGAGGGACCAGGGGAGACATGATAGCAGTCTTCCAGTATTTGAGGGGCTGTCACAGAGAGGAAGGGGTCAAGCTATTTTCTAAAGCATCTGTTGGCCAGACAAGGAATAATGGATGGAAACTGAACAAGGAGAGATTTAACCTGGAGATAAGGAAAAAATTTCTGACAGAACAATCAATCAATAGAACAGCTTGCCTTTGGAAGTTGTGGAAGCTTCATCACTTGAGACTTTCAAGAAGAGATTGGACTGCCAATTTGTCAGAAATGGTGTAGGGTCTCATGCTTGGTTGGACTAGATGACCTACAAGGTCCCTTCCAACTCTGTTAATCTGTATCTAAGTCTTATTAAACTAGGGTGGCAAAAAATCAGGAGGAAGTAGTAGTGCCTTTTCTGGCTAACAAGTGGTATTAAAAAGCATATGCTTCTGTGAACTGTAGCTCACTTCATTAGTTGCTTATGCCCTTTAATAAAATTTATTAGTCAGAAAAGGTGGTATCAAACTCCTCCTGGTTTCAAGTCCTATTAAAAAGAGATTGAAGAAGCTTTTACTTTCATGAAGGGCTATGTCAAGGAGTCACTAGAAACTGCTTTACAAAACATCATGGTCCCCTCATATTTAAAAGTGAAGCAACTGTATCCCTTCAGAAGATCTCTTCTGAGCCTCTTCTAAAAGTCCCAAGAGTTGGAAGAAGCTTTTGTGCATCCACAGGCCTAGTGGGATTATTAAACCTTGAGAAGGGAAAACTGAGGGGGATGTGATAGCCCTCCTCAAGTACCTGAAAAGATTAAGGAGGAAAAAAACCATTGTTATCTCAGAAGGCCAGGCAAAGGCCAGGCAAAGAATAATGGAGTTTAATTATAGGGACATATATTCCAGTTGATTATTTCCTTGTATTTATCACTTGTGATATATACATACAAACTAATAGCAATAGCAGTTCAGTAACAGAATCTTTTGTGTCCTTTAGTTACATTATATTAACATCTTTTTGTTAATGGTACTTACATCTGTGGTTGAGTTCAGTACATTCGATACACTAAACCAAGATTCATAGATAGCATTAATCTGTAATGCTAAAGCACGCAAATTGCAAACAAACCACAGATTAGGGGGTAAATCAGACCATTGAGAAGAATTTGCTGAGTCCTTGCTATTCTTCTTATCTAAGGGCTATTTGTTTGTGTATGACTAGAGAAACTAAATTATAAATGTATCTGTTTTCTCTAATTGTACTGCTAGAATGAAAATAATATAGTGTATTAAACACAATAGAACTCCAAATGGAAGGGACCTATCTCTGGCATTCTTTAATGACTAGATGTTGCTTCACAATTTAATTTTCAGTTTCTATCATTACCAATATCATTATATATGTGCAGAATTGGTAATCAGCAGAACTATCATGAAAGCAGAATACTATGCCAAGCCTTGTCATGATTCTTAGCCTTTGTCAGTTCTGTTAGTGTGGTCTTGCCTGAAAGAAGAGTTTCCAATGCTTTATCTCTATGCAAATGGGATTGTTCTGCTGCACTGTTCAGTTTTCTCATGCTTGGTAAATGAGCATGAGGAAACTGTTGTTCCTCCTGTACCTCTCAAGAGAGAAACATCTAATCTACAGAAAAAACAGGCTGGTGTGCCTACTATTACACTATTAATAATGCAAGCGTCTGGATAAGCTGCCATTAGATAGGCTTTCTGAGACAACTCAGTTTCATTTTAGAGTTTGGAGGAGATGCCATTTTTTCAATTCAGCTATCCCCTTGACAGCTGTACGAAGGGCAGAAAAAGCAGAAGAAAGATTTCAAATGAACATTTGTCATTGGCACCCAATGGAGGCATGCAGAGTGTCAGTCACACTGCAGCTGAATAGAAAAGAACACTAGCCCAGCAATAATTTGTTCTTTCTGTTTATTAATGGATGGACTGCCTTGTTTGTAGTCTGTATACTCTGCACTAATTTCCTAAACTATTGGAAAAGATAGATTTCTATTCTGACTTACTGTTCAAGTTTCCATAGACACACTGATAATCCTTTGTAAATACGTATTATCTCATTATTCCTTGGAACTTTAGAGAGAAACTAAATATTAATTGTATTAATAGGCAACGTGGCATAACATCACAAGCTGCTCCGAGTGTTCCTGTATACTACTTAAGTCATAAAATACATTTTGATTATGGTGTATATGTATATGTTTTGCGATATTAACAAAAGAAAAAATGGAACAATGGCAATTTTGTTACTAAACCAGAACCAAATATCATCCTTGAACTTGTTACCTAGATATGCTGAGAAAAGACAATTTTTATTTGCTTTGCTGAAATAGAATGCAATTGTATTGTATTGTGTGAGTATATGTAGGTATAATTAAATAAAAAATCTGCTTATGCTTGCCTTCTAAAATGTAAAGGATTATTTTCAACTAGGTCTGAGCTATGATATCACTTAATTAATTACTCTGCCTTGGTTGGGAATTCTGAGGGTTGAAGTCCAATTCTCTGAAGGCCCACAAGCTAGAAAAAACTATTTTAAGTAACATGGTCACATGACTGCTATGTTTTACTTCCTTATCTGAATATTTTTGGCAACATTGGAGCAAAGTAATACATTATAAAGTTGTTAATTCCTTGTGAACAATATACTGTAATTCCATACATGTGTTTATTGATAGTGGAATAGTGGGATGCTATTATGTGAAATACATTCCTATTGTTTGATTTGATTGCCGACAACCCCCCCCCCCCAGCTACCAACTTGATTTATCTTTCATTTGCCTAGATTCAGAAAATGATAGTAATCAAGAGTGCATGAATTCCCTTCAGTTGTTAAATAAGCTTGCAAGTACAGTACACTTCGCAGCATGGTTGACTTTAACCTTAAGCCTACTACAAAATCGTCTCTTAAATCCATTTTACTGCATCTTTAAAGAAATAAGGTGAATTCCCCTTGTTGACCTGCTGGGAAAAAACAATCTAACTTTTGCTCTGATATACACAGAACAATGTAGTAGGGGACATACAAAGAAGAAGAGGCAGATGGGAGGAGGTTGGAGTTTGCATGAAAGAGGTAACAATGAGGAAGAAATATGGATAATAAAGACTAAAAGAAATGTATTCTTTCTTTCTTTTTTTTGACAGACACTTTGGATGGGTTAATCAAAATATTTGCTTTGTATTTAAAACATTGTCTGGGCATATCTGATTCACAAGGTAGGTTTGTGCAAAGCTACTCCTGGTCACAAATATCAATTGCTCCTGAAGCAGGAGCCATGAATACAGAAGGATCCCCAACTTGTGTACCAGCTCAGTCTGGAGTATTGCCACCCTATCCAGAATTAATGGTCGAAAGTATCCATTCAGGGCCTCCCTAATACCTACAACCTTTCTGTCCTGAAGTCTCTTTATTTTTATTATTTATTTTACATTCAAATAGTTAGACTTTCCAGGGGGATGGGAGGCAACTTCAGTGGCATTGCTTGGAGATCATGGGATAGAAGTACATAACTAAGTATCTTGAATAATCTTACATAGCAGTTATATAGTGAAGAGAAATTTGAGCCTTAAGAGCTCCCCAAACAGAGGTCCCCAAAACTGATTGGAACTGGCCTTGGAGGAAGGAACAGTACCTTCATAACATTGTTCTCCCCACTCTGAACCCTCAAACTGAACCAGAATGATTTAGATTATATCTACGGTAATCTCAGGGAGGGCTAGGACAGAGTAAAATGGGATAATTACTTTCCATGATCTGAACTGAAACACCATGATCAATGCTGTGTTGGTACTATAACTGAAATCCAACTGGGAAGGATCTGGATAATGTGTTTCTTCCAAGTCCCTTTGGAGCTACATTCCTATAACTTTTCCCTAAAAAGGTAAGGTTGAAGAAATTAAAATTTCTAGTCTCTGCCTATCTTCCACATTGTAGAAAAACAGACATGTGAAGTTATTGTGGAAGGAAGGAGGGAAGGAAAAGAAGGAAGGAAGGAAAAGGAAGGAAGGAAGGAATGAGGGAGATGGATGGTTAAGTAAAACAAACAAACAAAAGTGAGGGTTTTTAAAAAAGACTGTTTAATACAGTCTATCGCCAGAGTCTTAATGGAGTTTAAAGAGCTAGCCTATCATTTGAGTGATAGGATATGAAGACTTTCTATTCCGAATTGAAAGAATGTGTTTTTTCTATTTCTGTCAATTAAACAGAACTTAATCATAAGTAACATTTAGATCTTCTAGGCAGGAAAGCTGAAAAGCCCTCATTATTTATAAGCTTGTGTGACATAAGAACCATAAAATGCTTTACTAAGTGCTTAATAGAATTTGTAGTTGTTATTATTGTGTGGCAGTTATATCAATTGCTGTTTCTCTTTAAATTACAATTTTTGTAATCATGTGAGTATAAAGCACTCACTGTCTTAGCAAAGATAATCCTATTATGATTTAGTAATAATTTTAAAAACTATATTAAATGAAAGCCCAAAGAATCTAATCCTAAAAATTGAAAATCTAGGTAAATAATTAGCCTGACATGTTTATATTTATTGCCTCTAAATATATGATAATAATTTAGTAAGTCTGTTTGAGATGAAAATAAGAAAGATTAATAAACAAAGACTTAAATATGGTAGCAAATGCTATTGTTCTATGATTTGTCAATATAGAAGGTATTATCAGGCTTTTGAGTTTTCAGTCATTTGAAATGCAAAAAGATAAACATGTAGAGGATACATGGTTTCAGTATAAAAGTAGTGAATTTTCAGTTTTGCGCAATGAACAAGGACACACATTCAATTTTGCGGCTACTAAGATTGTTGGACAAGCAGGCACAAAAACAGCCAGGGAAGTGATTGAAGCCTGGGAAACTGGCCCCATGTCAGTCAACAGGAGTGCTGGTTTACCATCAGCCTATCAAGTACTTAGAAGTCAAGGGCTGGGCAGCACAAGCAAACAACAGCTAATGACTTAAAAGCCAGCCATCAATATACCTCAATCAACATTTAAAAAGCCACTTACAAGAGGCATTATTTGGCAGCCCATTTTGAAAAATAATACAGTATTAAAATTCCATCAAACAATTGCATCAAGCGGTAGTGGTAATGAATGGATCAATTTTAATTTGGATATGGTAAATATTGATAAATAAAAACCATACAAACAAAAGCTATTTTGAGGTCACCCATTTTTAAAAGTGGGAAGGCATCCTGAGAGAAAAAAAAATAAAGAAATACTTTAATGAAAGCATAAGATAAACTGAAAAGGCTTCAATTATGGGTTGCTTTGCCAAAAATGTGAAGTTAAAAGTTGGTTGCTAAATTTAGTAAAAGTAGTATAAGATCTAAATCATATTTAGGAATAAACTCAGCAATTAGCAAAGGTTTCAATATTGAGTACATAAAACAAGGATATCTGTTTCTCCCTTGGTTGTTTATTTATAGACCAATGTATAAGAAATTGTAGAGGTGACACTAGAGGTATGTTTGCTGAGAACACAAATGCACATTTACTTCAGTATGAAAATTATGCCATATTGTTGCCTGAAATCTGGATAATTTGCAGTAAATATTGTATGATGCAGTGATAGATGTGAAAATTATGGTAAAATTGTAGATTATACAAGACACGTGTGGGAATACTTTTCTTGCAGTCTAATGTGGAGTGTTAGGAGACTTTATTAACTTGTGACAAAGTGTTCTTAAGCCTTTAGATCCTATATTAAAAGCCAAGGAAGTACTCTCCAAATCAACAAGAGAGTAGAGAATGTGGAGCTCAAAGACTCTCTAATAGAATAGTAAGTTTTCTATGAAACATAGTTTCTCTGTCTGTAGCAGCAATTTCTGGATTGGTCTTTGCTTTGGATAATTTAGAGGAAAAGTTAAAGACTTTAAGGGAGGCTTTGTATTAGTCTCATCTTGGAAGGCGCTATGAATGTGAGCCAAATGACAATTGGAGAAGATTTTGACAAAAATGGGTTGGAATCAAAGTCAGTTATATGCTTTCATTAAAAAAAAGATAGCATAGCAGGTTTGGAGAGATGATTCTGTTAGTTGTGTGAAAGTATTGGGTAGAAAAACCTAAAAACTCTTTAGAAAAAAAATATTTTTGTGTGATGAATTTTAGTTGGTTTTACGAAGAGGTTAACTTTGACTAGTACTATTTATTTATCGTATGGCCTATTCACATCACATTTTGATAAAAACAGATAAAAATACAAAATACTGGTATAAAATATTATAAACATATGTTCAGATTACAGATATAATTTTTGCTTCATTTGTCACAGCCAGGAAATCAGCAAAGTTTTGACTAGTTATTCTAGTGCTGAAGGGATGCCTATTTCTGGAATATGTTTGCACTTAGCTGAGATATTCTGACAGGCATATTATTTGTCCTTTTTCTCTATGGGTAGATTTAGTATGCCTCTCACTAGATTAATCCAGTCTGGAGATTTTTCTCGGTTCCTGGGTCACATATGAATTATATACTAATAATCTACACATTCATAACCGTTTGAGTTTATTGAATTGCTCAAGTTAAATAAGGGAGCCATATTTGTGAGCATGTGCAGTTTCTGGTACAGGTGTCTCAGTGTATGAATTTCACGGCAGGATTGAAAGGAGTTTAGATTTGTTAGGCCTTGGGGAACATTTTGGAATAAGATGTAGCTCTGTAAAAGGCCAGGTGTTAGTTGCAGTGAAATGGAACTGAATTGCTAGCATTTAATGCCAAAAACCTTTAATAGCACATTCAAGGTATAAAAAGAAGGTATTTATCTATCCAATGCAGTTAGATTATAGAATTCTTTATCACAAAATATAGCAATTTCTATCAATATAGGTTGGTTGTGGATACTAATACAATTAGAGTTAACTGGAAAACATTTAGTTGGTAAGGGAAGGAAAATAATAACATGACAAGATACCAGTTCCATCTGTTTTGTATGTGTATCATGCTATATCATGCATGTACTTGGGGTGGAACTTGGGTTGTGACATTGCAATGCTCATTTCATCCTTTTGACAAAAACACTGGAATCTGCTGGTGGACTGTTCTGGATCCCCAGAGACTTCTGTATGGATACTTTGGGATACAGAAAACTGAACTAGAATTAGACTTTGATAGGGTCCAGATGTAAGCTTTCTTATATTGACAAGTTTGTCTGTTTGTAAATTATGTATCTAGTACTTATTTTTTTGAATCATGCAAAAAAAGTCATGTAAAACTTCCATTTAGCATGATATTTCTGGTCCTTGATTAGCTGCATACAAATCTGAGCAAAATCACTAGTTTTAAAAATTTAAATATGCTTTCCATGAATTTACTCCTTTGCTTTCGTAAAATTGTATCTGTCAAAATCTTTAGCATATTTGTGACAAACAAATGTAAATGAAGTTGAACATGGCTGAAGTGGCTTTTTTGCAGAATATGAAGTAGTATTTGCCCAGATTTGGTGAGCCAGCCATGAAACAGTTTCCCCAACAGTTTCCCCAATAACAACAACAGCGCCAGTAGAGGCTCATAGCCTTTATCGCTACTGCTTTGCAAGATATTAATTGCAAACTACTCAGTAAGTGCTGTTTCTTCCAAAGATTTATGTGTTATACATGTATACAAATGTATCATACAGAATATTTACAGCATGTATAGAAAGTAAAAACATTTAAGATCATGGAGTCACTCAACAAAGTCAGTGCTAAATCAAAGCCCAATTCTCGTCTTGCAAGCAGATAGCTTCACGGAGTGACAAGTTTGCAGTTGCATTTTGCTATAATGTTTGATTCGTTCTTCACCCAGCTCCAATCTTGTCATATGCAGGCTCTGATAATGAAGAGATAAGTAATTGAGGTTAAAGGATATTTTGGTACAAGTTTTATGTTTCCATTCTTTACTGGAATATTTTCAACCATTGTGTTTTGTTCTAAAGACTAGCTTAGTATGTACAGTATGGCTAAAATTATACAAAAATCAGTAAAACGTTATGAAATACAATCCAACAAAGAAAGCAAGTAAAACAGAGCAGATATGCTTGCCCAAACAAAATTTTAAGTCATTGTCAACATTTTGGTGCATGTCAAATATTTGAGATGTTATTGCAGTGAGGCTCTGGCTGTTGAACTACTGTGGCCAAATGATATCTATTTGGAAACCAATGTAGTAAAAGAATTCCAAGCGTGAAAAGCCATTTGTGAATGTACAGTAGTGATGAAACTGGATAAAAAACGAATCAAAGTTATAAACAGAAATTTCTGCAATCTGATTTCTGTAATAGAGAACATCTGCCGCTTTCTTGTTACATCTAGGCTTAGTTCTCATTAAGCCCATTGCCAAATTTAGATACTGTTTTGCTTGATGATTGTTTGATTTCTTCCCATCACTCAAGTCATGAGTATGATCTACTACTACTACTACTACTACTAATTTATTAACTTACATGCCTCCCAACTCTCAACTTTGGCAAGTTCACAATAATCAAAACATTTACATAAAAATCAATAAAGACATAAAGATGGAAAGCACAATAAGGGGTCTCACTATCTCTCATCAAAGGTCTCTCCTCAGCCAACTTGATCCTGCAGGGTTGGCACGCTCCAGATACCTACAGTTATACAACACATCCATCAGGACTCCAGAAGAGTGCCACCTCTATAACAGAGCCTACTCTTTGACGTTTCCTTGAAGAGACCTCACTTGGCTGTTGTTTTGGTGAGAGACAGTGAGATCCTTGCTTCACTGTGCTTACCATCTTTTTTTAATCTTGAATTGATTTTGTTGTATATTCTTTGATTATTGTGAATTGGTAAAAGTCATTGAGTTGGGAGACAGAGTGTAGCAGCATGGGACATTCTTGGGGCCCCAAGAATGGCCTATGTAATACCATCACTCCATGAACTGCATTGGTTGCTGGTCTGCTTCTGGGTGCAATTCAAGGTATTGGTAATCACTTTTATTGGTAATCATGGCAGGGGTTTAGGCTACTTGGGGGTCCATCTCATCCTACTGCGATTGGCCCACCACACTCATGCCAGCAGAGGAGGCATGCTGCACGCTCCATTGGCCTGATTATTCCAGCTGACGGGATTCAGGAGAAGGGCCTTCTTTGCCATTGCACCTGCACTCTGGAATATCTAGCACCTTGGAGTGAGGTCGACTTCAACCCTCCTGACCTTCTGTAAGAGCCTAAAGACTTGGCTCTGCCAGTTAGCTTGGGGCTCCAACGGGGGAGTATCACAGTGGAGGTAGTTGATATATTAACAATAGATCCCATCTCCCCCCCATCCTGCTTTTGACCTTCCCATCTTTCAGTTGTGCTGCAGTGTTTGACTTTTTGTACTAGAGTTACCTTGAGGTAACTCAAGGTAAGATGGGCAGCCAATACATTTTACAAATAAATAAATGTACATTTAATAAATTATTATTATCCTCATGACTTGAATGATGGGGAGAAATCCATGGATGGATTATTCATGGGTATATATGGGAAATATGAGTACTTTTAAAAAGTATTACTGTACATACACTAATAAGTATCTGCAGATAAGCCAAATCCAATTTTTGGATGTATTTTGGCACCTAAATTTCTCAGCTTCTCCTCAAGTATATATATATAATACTTAAGGGTCTGTTTGTTTCCCTTTCAGGATAAGCATACCTTTGAAGTTTTAAAAACAATACCATGAAAAATGTGAGTTAGCCTATTCATGAATGGAATACTTTTCATGGTGTTTGGATTGAAAATTTGAGAGTCACCTATTGGCAGATGGGCTTATATGCTAGTATGTATGGTATCTCGGCCCTATGCCATATAAATTGACATGACATCTAACTCTAGATAGTCCAATAAACTATTCAAATAGCTTCATATAGATGTTAAAAAATATGAGTAATAATGTGATGAATCCTGGCTTTCATGATCTGTGGAGGTCAACAAAACTCCATTAATTGCATTCTAAAACTGATTCTTCCGATAGAAACAAAACCAATCTCTGCTACTGAACCTGTATAACCACTCTAGTAAGCTATCGTAGCTGATAATATCAGAAACCACAGAGAGCCCAGGGAGATTTCTATTCCTTCTTTATCTCCTTTGAGAAGGCATCCTTCCACAGGGGCCATGGTGATGCAGTGATTAGACTGCAATGTTGCAGGCAAACTCTGCCCACTGCCTGGAGTTTGATCCTGATGGGACTCAACATTAGCTCAGCCTTCCATCCTTCTGAGGTTGGTAAAATGAGGACACAGATTGTTGGGGGCAATATGCTGACACTCTAAACTACCCAGAAAGTGCTGTAAAGCAGGGGTCCCCAACCCAGATTGTGGCATATTGGCTACTGGGCCACATGAGTGGCTGACCAGTGCACATGCATGTTTGCATGTGCACTCCCACTCATGCTAGCATTGCTGCAAGTGTTGTGTGGGTGCATGAGCACATAAAAGCTCCTGCCCTTCTCCTACCCCACAAATAAGTCCGGGGGGGCGGGCATGGGGGGGGGTCTGGAAGCGGCCTTTGGTGCAAAGAGCTTTCAGCTTGTTTCATGCTTTGTCCGCGCTTGCTATGCGGCGGTAAGTTGGCAAATGGAGGGAAGTGCCGATTTGGTTAAAGAGCAGAGTGCCTTTAAGCCAATGTATGGCTTCCCTTATCCTTCCTTTCTTTTTTCTTTCTCTTTTTACCTTCCTTCCTTCCTTCCTCCTTTCCATTTTCCTTCCTTCCTTCCTTCTGTCCATCCTCCCTCCCTTCTATTTGCCTCCCTTCCTTTCTCCCTCCCTCCTTCCATTTTCTTTCCTTCCTTCCTTCCTTCCTTCCTTCCTTCCTTCCTTCCTTCCTTCCTTCCTTCCTTCCTCCCTCCCT